>JAUTBQ010165932.1:0-73958 GCA_032361185.1 Lepetodrilus ovalis | reverse complement strand
TGCGGTTGTCGATACTTAGTTCGTTGTAATCTGACCCGCCCAAGGTGGTGGAAAAACTAAATGTCTTAGTGCCGGTAAATCCATCTAGTGCCATAGCGTTGACCACCTGTTTGTTTTTTAATGCGTCGAGCAATAGGGGGGCTTTTAGTTGCCCATAATTTTTGATTATCAATATGGTGGAGTCTTCTAACTGTTTGAAAGACAGTATCTTGTAATCTACATTTTGGGTTGTGTTTATCACACCATCAAAAAACCAATCTAAATCTTTGTCTGTGTTTTCTTCCCATATTTTGCGAAAATCGTTGGGGTAGGGATGCCGGAATTGCCATTGTTGATAATACAATTTCATGATGTGGTCAAATTTTTCTTGTCCCACATATTCAGCAAGTGTGGCCAAACTGATGCTAGGTTTGGCGTAAGCCGTAAGGCCATAATTGATTTCGCCAATTTTACCAATTGGTGCTGATGGGGGAAGGTCTTGGTGGTTGCGAGCTTTGAGAAGATAGACGAGGGCTTGTTGGTCAAAAGGGGAGTTGTAATATTTCTGCATGTAACGAGTTTCATAATACGTGTTCATGCCTTCATCCATCCAGGCATGGTCCCTTTCGTTGGAAGCTAGAATGCCATAAAACCAGTTGTGCCCGACTTCGTGCGTAATGACATCGTCAAGCATGGCGTCTTGCTCATCACCAATAACCGTTATCATTGGGTACTCCATGCCATTGCCGGCACTCAAAGCACTCATGATGGCGGTTGCTTGCGGGTAAGGATATTCTCCGACCCATCTGGAATAATTGACAAGTGCTCGGTTGATATATTCGGGTGCTTGTTGCCAATCTGCCCATCCTCCGTCAGGAAACATTGCCCACGTGTCGATTTTTTTGCCGGAAGGTGTCGTAATATTACTTTTTAAAACATTAAATCGTTTGTCTGCAAACCAGGCAAAATCATGTACTTTTTTGGCCAGATAATGAATTGTTTTTGTGTCGCTGCTGGATGTAGGAAAAGACTCATTTAAGTCTAGATTGTCTTTTTGAGCCCGTTCTTCTGTTTTTTTTACTTGTCTCTCTAGGAAGGTGATTTCAGATGGAGTGGTGAGCTCGCCGGTAGCACCTACAATATAATTTTGCGGAAGCGTGATGGTGACATCGAAATCTCCAAATTCACTATAAAATTCTCCTAACTCTAGATAAGGCATTGGATGCCAGCCCAAGTGGTCAAGGACGGCCGGTTTGGGGTACCATTGGGTGATTTGGTATGACTGTTTGATATGGCCAAGGCGCGAGACTGACTTTGGTATTTTTACAGTAAAAGGTGTGCTGATGGTGATTGTTTGGCCTTGCGGCAAAGGTTGGTTTAAGTGAATAATAGCAATCTCCGTTGTGTCCGGGTGAATGTATTGCCAATCGATTTTTTGTCCATCTACGGTAAAATGGAGACCATCAATGTGTCCTAAATCCTTCTCTTTGGCAAAGTAGAATGAGCCATCATTGAGTGCTATTTTTTGTTTTGCGAAAGCGGTCTGTTGGTTCGAATAGGCATTTGGCCATAGATGAAAATAGATTTTGTCTAAGGGATATGGGGCATTATTGGTGTATTCAATGTCTATTTTTCCCGTAAGGGTATGCGTGTGGTCATCCAGCGTGACATTAATTTTAGTGTCGACTTCTTGCTGAAAATAGGGCGCTTGCGCAAAAGTAAAAGTTGAGACAAGAAAAATTAGGAGTAAATGGGCGGTGCGAAGCATTAGCTCTTTATTTAAGACATCTAGTAAATTAATGAAATACAAAAGTAGGTAGAAAGAGCCCGCTATGCTAAATTATTATGCTTAAAAGCGTACAGAAGCATTGTTTTGGGGTGGGTGCCGCTTGATTATTGGATGAGACAACTTTCTATATGGAGTGCCTAAAACCCTTTGGTTTGATTATTTTGCTCTAAATAAATAGGTACTGTAAATATATAAACCCCAAATAATGTTTGTTTATTTCGACAAAAAAAAGTTTTTATGTCGGAATTAGGCGCAGCTTTCGAAAAAAACCGGTATTTTTGCGCAAACGTGTGCATAGAAAAACGAAAACCCCAAGTTGTTGGATAATCTGACATAGATTAGTTCAGTAGGTTTTTTCGTAGTGAGAATGAATTTTACAAAAAAAATTACCATCATGAGAAAACAGCTACTATTTACCTTATTATTTGTCATAAGTTTTTGGCAAATTTCTAGTGCCCAGTGCGATTTTACTGCACCCTACACAGCTACCTTTGAAAATGCAGGAGATGTAGACCCTTGTTGGGTCCAATCAACAACAGATAATCTTGATTGGGCAGCACGAATGGGTCAAACACCTTTCTATGCGACCGGGCCATTGGGAGCACACAGCGGAGATTATTATATTTATGTCCCATCGCATCTAGCAGGATCTGGTAACAACGGCTATACAGCTACCATAGTATCTCCTAATATTGATATTAGTTCATTGACAAATCCATACCTGGAATTCTATTTCGATATGTATGGGTCTATGGATCCTGATGGCACCTTAGATGTGGATATTTCTACTGACGGTGGGACTGTTTGGTCCAACATCTGGACAAAGGTAGGCACGCAAGGGATAAGTTGGTTGTCAGCCAGCGTCAACCTTTCTGCTTATACCGGTACCGTAAAATTTAGAATTACCGGCACAATTTCTTCAGGCACTTATTGGCAAAATGATTTTGCGATAGATGATTTTTCTGTCAAAGAAACTCCCATGTGTCCTTCACCGTCAGAAATGGCAGTGAGCAATGTATTGCCTACAAGTGCTACTTTTAGTTGGGTCGAAAATGGTGCCGCTTCTGTGTATGATATCGAAATTGGTGATAAGGGATTTGTACCTACAGGTACACCAACCTACGACAATGTAAGCTCTCCTTATAACTGGACTGACGGAGCTGCTATTCACGACTACGATTACTATGTACGTGCCGATTGTGGAGCTAGCCAAAGTGCTTGGGAAGGGCCTTTTACTTTTGTGACCCCGGGGACATGTGGTGAGTATAAAATTAGACTTGAAGATCATAATTACTATGGACAAGGGCCACCACCATACCAAGATGCTAGTAGGTTGCAGATATACTTGAATGGAACTTTGATTTCTACCAGGACTTTTATCTACAGTAGTGAAATTATGCTTCCTACCAATACTGGGGATATAATCTCCTTGCGGTATATCCCAAACGGAGGCCCCAATTATGACCCATATGCTAATGAGTATTTTGTCTATAACCCGGATGGGATTCTTATTGAGCATGAAGGGGAGACAGGAATGCCCACAAGCATAGGGGATTATACGATCCCAACAGGGATTACTACTTGTGCTCCTTGTGCAGACCCGGCTATGTTGTTTACGGCAAATATGACGACTAACTCAGTAGATTTGACTTGGATAGAAGTAGGTAGTTCTACCACATGGGAAGTCGAGTGGGGTGTGGGCAGTTTCTCACAAGGTACGGGTACAGTGGTGACGGGTATCACAGATACAACTTATCATTTGGCAGGCCTTACGGAAAATGAAACATACAAATTTTATGTGCGAGCGGATTGTGGAAACAATGAATATTCTGGATGGAGTGATTCTTATTCTTTTGACTTAGTGCCACCACCATCTAATGATGAATGTGAAAATGCATTGACCCTCGGCATAAATGTAGCAGGGAGTTGTGCTATTGTAACTCCGGGAACAGTTAAAGGGGCTACCCAATCCCCTCAATCTGTGGATGCTTGCTATGGGACGGAGGATGATGATGTGTGGTTTACCTTTGTTGCAACGGATACGGCGCATACTATTAAGCTAAATACTTCAGGTTATGGCTTGAACCAATCAGTTTGGGAAGGAAGCTGTCCTAATCTAACATTAGTGGAAGGGAGCTGTCACTATGGCTCACAGATTGTGTCCGGGTTGACGATTGGTCATACTTACTATCTAAGGGTGTATAGTTATACGGATGAACCGGGTCAAACAACAACGTTTGATGTGTGCGTTGGTGTGTTAGGAACTCCTCCTGCTAATGATCATTGTGCCGATGCTATTCCTATCACGGTAGGTAGTCCAGGTGGATGTACAAGTCCGATGAGTGTTGACTTGTCGGATGCTACCATCGATGCTGTTGATGGGACTGCTTGTCAACCATGGCTAGATCACTTTGGTGTTTGGTATACATGGACCGCAACAAGTGAAGCTATCGAATTTACAGCTATTTCTGGGTATCCAAAATTAATCGTGTATGAAGCAGGCGTGTGTGGCTCTTTGGTAGAAACGGGCTGTCTTACTTCTAGTGGTAATCTATCGGGGCTAACAATAGGCAATGATTATATTTTCCTCTTATGGACTAGCTCTTATTTTGTGACAGCAGAGTTTTGTATTAAAGAAGATCAGCCATTCAATGATGAATGTAATATTGCTATTCCTTTGACCGTGAATCCTGATATGAATTGTGGTACTGAAACTTCTGGAACAACAGTTTCTGCAACCCAAAGTATGGCAGTTAATTGTTCTGATGAGCCAGGTTTTACCAATGATGTCTGGTATAGTTTTGTGGCAACATCAGTTTCTCATAGTGTTGAAGTGTCATCAGAACCTACAGGTGGGGATGAGTGGGCTCCTTCGGGTTATGAGATGTTTAGTGGTAGCTGCGATGCTCTGAACAGCTTGTTGTGTACCACGCATGACGGCCTCAATGTTGTTGGGGGACTGACTGTAGGTGAGACATATTATGTCCGTGTCTGGAGTCTTTCTCAGTTTTCTGATATTACATTTACTATTTGTATTGGTACGCCACCACCTCCTCCTGCAAATGATAATTGTGAAAACGCAGTAGCCCTTACAGTAAATATGGATGACAATTGTACAACAACAATAAGCGGTACCGTATTGGGAGCGACATCTTCGCCGCAGGGTAATTATTGCTCCGGTACTGCCAATGATGATGTGTGGTATACCTTTACAGCTACATCTGCATCACAAAAAGTTGAACTTCTGAATGTCCAGGGGTCTACGACTTTGTTGTATTATTCTATCTGGAAAGGTACTTGCCCAGATGGTTTGACCATGATGCCAGGATCTTGTAATGGAGGAGGCACTGTACATCCCACAATAGTAGGTGAGACTTATTATGTTCGTGTCTATACTTATTCTTCCATATGGGGGCAAAATACAACTTTTGATATTTGTGTAAGCACACCTGTGGTGCCACCACCAGCCAATGATGAATGTGGGGGGGCAATAGCTCTTACTGTAAATAGTGACCAAAACTGCACAAATGTAACTAGCGGAACTGTTGAAGGAGCAACACACTCACCGCAATATGGGGCCTGTTCTGGTTCTGAAAATGACGACGTGTGGTATAGCTTTACGGCTACTTCCGCTTCTCAAAAAATTAGCTTACTGAATGTTCAAGGCTCAACGTCAAGTTTGTACTTCTCGGTGTGGGAAGGAAGTTGCCCAGATGGCTTGACACTGAAAGCTTACTCTTGTACAACCAACAAAAACAAAGTAATAGGAACCACTATAGGCCAAACTTATTATGTCCGAGTCTATACCTACACCTACTTATGGGGACAAAACACAACTTTTGATGTTTGCGTAAGCACCCCTGTGGTAGCACCTCCTGTTAATGATGATTGTGATGGAGCAATTAACCTTACGGTAAATAGTGATCAAAGCTGTGCGATTGTAACAAGTGGAACAGTTGAAGGGGCAACACACTCTGCTCAGTCTGAGTCTTGTTCTGGTACTCCAAATGATGATGTATGGTATTCTTTTGAAGCTACATCCACAAAGCATAAGATTGAGTTGCTCAATATACAAGGTAATTCGAGTTCTTTATATTTCTCGGTATGGCAAGGGACTTGCCCGGATGGCTTAGTGCTCAAATCGGGCTCCTGTAGTACGGGTGGACCAAGGGAAGTAATCACAGCAGTTGGGCAAACCTATTTTGTTCGGGTGTACACATCTAGTAGCTCGTGGGGCTATAACTCTACTTTTGATTTATGTGTAGGTGCTCCGGCTCCACCACCGGCTAATGATGATTGTGATGGTGCTGTAAACCTTACGGTAAATAGTGATCAAAGCTGTACGGATGTGACATCTGGAACCGTAGAAGGGGCAACGGCATCTTCGCAATTGACAACATCTTGTTCTGGTTCGGAAGATGATGACGTATGGTATTCTTTTACAGCAACATCAGTGACACAGACGATTAAACTTTTGAATGTACAAGGCTCGACGAGTTCATTGTATTTTTCAGTATGGCAAGGGACCTGCCCTAATGGATTGAATCTTTTGGCAGGTTCTTGTACGACTAATAAAACAAGAACAATCCCCACTGTAATCAGTCAAACTTATTATGTCCGAGTATATACAGCTACTGAGACTCCTGGTCAAAATACGACCTTTAATGTTTGCGTAAGCACACCACCTCCACCACCGGTCAATGACTTGTGTAGTGGAGCTATTTCGGTGACTTGTGGTAGTACGTATACAAGCAATACATCCAGTGCAACAACAAATGACAGCCCATCTAGCTGTAGTAACTTGGGGACTGCTCCGGGTATTTGGTATACAATCGAAGGGGATGGGTCTGAGATGGAAGCATCTCTTTGTGGGTCTTCATTTGATACGAAGCTTGGTGTATTCTCCGGCTCATGTGGCAATTTGGTTTGTGTGGGTTCTAATGATGATGCTTGTGGCACCAGGTCTAGGGTTAACTTTTCTTCGGTTGTGGGTACGACTTATTACCTTTATGTAACGGGTTATAGTAGTAATACAGGGGCAATTTCTCTTGTCGTGAATTGCACGACACCGTTACCAAATGACAACTGTTCTGGTGCTATTCCTTATACTGATGAGTTTACAATGTATCAGGCAGGCCAATGCTCTGGTACTCCAAATCAGATTAATTTGACAGGCGCGACAGATGATACCGGTAATGATAATCCTAGCTGTGATGCCTCGTCAAATTATGGCGTATGGTATACATGGACAGCGACAAGTACAGGGTTGGCTTTTGATGCGGGATCAAGCTATCCCGGACTGGCCGTTTACGAAGCGGGTACCTGTGGGTCTTTGGTTCAAGTTGGATGTCTCAATAATGAAGATGGGGTGATTGCCGGCTTGACTATTGGCAATGATTATATTTTCTATATTTGGGATGATTCTCCTAATTCTAATGTGTCTTTTTGCTTGCAAGAGTTCACGCAAGTGGCTAATGACAACTGTTCTGGAGCAACACCATATACCGATGCCTTTACCATGTTTGGTGAAGGAACATGCAGTGGTACTCCCAACTCTTTGGATTTGTCGGGAGCGACAGATGATATCGGTAATGATGACCCTAGCTGTGATGCCTCATCAAATTATGGTGTTTGGTATACATGGACGGCAACGAGTAACGGACTTAAGTTTGATGCCGGTTTAGGTGCGCCACGCTTAGCAGTATATGAAGCTGGTACATGTGGTTCATTGGTTCAGGTGGGATGTATTCCTAGTGACGGCACGATGGGCGGATTGACGATTGGGAATGACTATGTTTTCTTTATTTGGGATAACACACCATTCACTACGGTAACATTCTGCCTAGAAGAATTTACACATGCTGCACATGATGTGTGTGCAGATGCTATAGATTTAACCATAGGAGCGTATGGTACATGCCCCGCAAATCAAGTAAATGTAGATGCTACAAATGCCACCTTTGATGTTGGTGTAGGTTGTGATCCTGATGGTGGCGCAGGTGTGTGGTTCTCCTTTGTCGCTCCGACATCAGGAGAAGTTATAGTTAATTATTCTGCCATCACGTCTTCTGGCTATCCAGGTATCGTTGTCTATAATGGATGCGGAGGAAGTGAAGTCTCTGGTACATGCCAAGACAACCCATCGGACGGATTAAATAGAATTGTGGGTCTTACTGCCGGGATGACTTACAAAATGTTGTTGTGGTATGACTATGCTAGCTATGCGGGTACGTTTGATATTTGCCTAGAAGATGTACCGGAAGCTCCGGTTAATGATGTCTGCTCTGGTGCGATTGATCTGACATTGCATGCAGGAGCTACCTGTGGTGCTAATACTATTACAGGGATTACGAACTACGGAACAACAAATTCTGGTGCAGGGCTACCATCCTGTGGTAATTATTCTAATTCGACTGATTATGGTGATTTGTGGTATAAGGTTACGATTCCGGCTGGTGCAACATCTACTTTCTTTACTGTTGAAAATTTAGTTGGAATTAATACCGTGGCAGGCGCATTGTATGGTGGTGCTTGTGCCGGGTTGACAGAAGTTGGTTGTATCGGGGGGCAAGGTGTTTGGCCTTGGGACGTAACAGGTCTTGTCGTTCCGGGTGAAACCTATTACCTAAGACTTTGGGACTATAATAATAACCAAGGGGGGACTTTTGACCTGTGTGGCTATTTTGATACCGCTTGCCCAAGTGCTTCTTGGTTGGCCGTTCCATCTAGTTCAGATGCGATAACAGCTACAGGAAGTTGTGTAGACGGAGATTGGACGCATTTTTATACTGGTGACCGTATTTTGCTTTCGCTAAAATTAGGTGGTACGGGGGCTGTAGTTCCTGCTTCCGGAGTGACGTTAGATCCTAATGGTGCTGCACCGGATGCCTTTTGGGTCGATCCATTGTCCGGTAATTTTGTAGATAATGGATTGGGAGCAGCTTTCATGTACAGAAAATGGAATGTGAACCCCACTACGCAACCGACGACACCGGTTGGTGTAAAGTTTTATTATACCGGAACAGAGTTTGATGCTGTTAATACACTTATTGCGGCAGAGGGTGGTACGCCTTTGACAAGCCACAACCAATTACGAATGTACAAAGTGCTCAATGGCACAGATCCTTTTAGTATCGCGAACCTAGCTGATGCAGATGGTCAAGAATTGGCGTATGGTGCCAGTCCATCCTTATCTACTTGGACGCATGGCTTTGGGTTTGGTGCGCATATCGCAGAGTTTGAAGTTGCAGGATTCTCAGGTGGTGGTGGCGGTGGTGCTTCTGCCGGCTCTCCATTACCAATTGAGTTGACTCGATTTGTTGGTTATAGCGAAGGCGCAACTAATGTGTTAGAATGGACGACTGCAACAGAACGTAATGCTCTGTACTTTACAGTTGAAAAATCTTCAGATGGAATTTCCGGATTCACATCAATTGGTCAGGTCGATGCTACAGGAAATAGCAGCATTGAAATAAACTACAATATCGTAGATGATTCTCCATATTCAATTTCTTACTACCGTTTGCGTAGTGTTGATATAGATGGGTCGTTTAGTTTGTCAGATGTAGTTGTCGTGAAACAAGATGTTAAGTTTGATTTTGTTAACTTATCACCAATTCCTGCCACCAATGAAGTTTTTGTGGAGTTTTATTCCCAGAAGCAAGCTGAAGTGACCATCGTCCTGAAAAACATGATGGGCAAAGTCTTGATGTCTGAGACAGTCACCCCTCAGGTTGGGCTAAATAAAACACCCGTTAGCTTGGATCGAGTTCCTTCCGGTACGTATTTTATTACAATAGGGGATGGTGTAAATCATTTTACAAAACGCCTGATACGGTTGTAAGACCGATTAGTGCATATTTTTTAAGCCTTCTAGAACAAAATGGCCATTTGCCAGTTAGTTTTAGAAGGCTTTTTTATGTTTAAATGTATCCAATGCGGTATCTGATTTCTTTTTTTATCTTGTCTATCTTTCTTTCCTGTAGTCCAACAAAGAAAGTAGTAACGCCCATTGGGCCAGAAACCTTCCCAGAGAGTTGGGCAGGCGTGTGGAAGGGTGATTTGGACGTTTACTCTCAAGTAGGGAAATGGAAAACATTACCGATGACTTTGACTATTTTGCCGCAAGGCGACTCGATACAATGGACTATCCAATATGATACAACAGATTCTAGGCCTTATACCATGAAGCCCCTTGATAAAGATCGGGGAGTATGGTTGGTTGATGAGCATAATTCCATTAAACTAGAAGCCTATCTTTTTCATAATAAACTCATCTCTCAGTATGTCGTCGCAGGAAATTACTTGACAATCACTGAAGAAAAGACAAGCGATACCATTATTTTTGAAGTATTAATGGCAACGAATAAGCCCGTAAGCATCACTGGGGGCACAACGATGGACGAAGAAGACATCCCGGAAGTGAAAACCTATCCAGTGAAAATCTATCAAAAAGCCATTCTGAAAAAACAATAATCCCCTTTAAAGCGGTGCACCAAATTTTACCAGTTTTTCAAACTCTTTGATACGTAGACGAACCATGTCGGTTGTCAACTCTTTCATGCGCTCGTTGGAAAACTTCTCCACGCAGAAAGATGCCATTGCCGAACCAACAATAATAGCCTTTTTGAAATTATCTTTTGACAATCGATTCTTACTGGCCAAATAACCCATCATGCCACCGGCAAATGTATCTCCGGCACCGGTAGGGTCAATCACTTGTTCTAAGGGCAGGGCAGGGGCATAAAAGACGTCATTGTTTTGAAACAATAGGGCGCCGTGCTCGCCTTTTTTGATTACTAGAATTTTTGGACCCATCTTTAGGATAACCTTGGCAGCCTTGAGAAGAGAATGCTCGCCGGACAGTTGGCGTGCTTCCTCGTCATTGATGAGCAACATGTCCACCTTTTTGATGGTTTTTAGGAGAGAATCCCAAGCAATATCCATCCAAAAATTCATCGTATCCATGGCGATGAGCTTTGGTTTTTTCTTAAGTTGCTCTAACACACGCATTTGGACATCCGGTGTCAAGTTGCCAAGCATGACATAGTCCGGTTTCTTATAGGCTTCCGGAAGTATCGGGTCAAAATCCGCCAAAACGTTCAAATCGGTAACTAATGTATCGCGGCCATTCATATCATCATGGTACTTGCCAGCCCAAAAGAAGGACTTCTCCCCCTTTTTGACTTGTAAGCCTTCTAAATCAATGCCTAGAGACTTCATATACTTCAATTCCTTTGCAGGAAAATCGTCCCCAACAACAGAGACTAAGTTGATGGGGGTGGTAAATTTTGAAGCAGCTAAGCCAATATACATGGCAGCTCCACCTACAACTCTATCCACCTTTCCAAATGCCGTTTCAATGGTGTCAAATGCGACTGTTCCTACTGTAAGTAAACTCATGATAATTTTTTTTCTGCAAATATTGCAATAATATCTGAAAGATACTATCTTTGCACTCCTAATTGAGAAACATTTCGACGGAATAGTCGTTTTTTGTTAGGTTTCTGCCCCTTTAGCTCAGCTGGTTAGAGCGCCGGACTGTTAATCCGTAGGTCCAAGGTTCAAGTCCTTGAAGGGGCGCGCTTTCGAAGTCTTATCACCATTAGGTGGTAAGACTTTTTTTTGTATAACGCATCGGAGAAACTCCTTAAATAGCGCTAAGGTCTCCAGTTAGAACAGAATGTACCCAATACCCACGGTGGCTCTGCTAGAGAGCCATTTGATGTTAGCACCTTCTTTGATATAGAGAGAGTATTGTATTTTTCCTCCAAATCTTAGAAATAAATTTGATTTGATTAGAATTTGTTTACCAAAGTCAATGAAATAGACTCTGCCTTCATAGGTGGAGCTTGAAGTAGTACCATCGAAAAAATCGAGAGTTAAGTCTGATTTTCCAGCTCCAATTGAAATGAAGTTGCCTATTTGTGTGCTATTGTCGAAAAGAGTCAAACGAAATGAAAGGTCATTGGAATTTAGGCTGCTTGTTTTGTTATAGCTAGTGTTTAATCCAGCTTTAAAAGAATTGTATCCAACTCCTAGGCTAAGCTTGGGTAATACCATGAAATTTAGCTGAAGTTCATGTTTTATGTTAAGTATACCTATGCGGGCATCAGGGTGCTTGGTGATTGGGCCCAAATTGGGTGCTAATAGATCAAAAAATTGATTATAATAATTAAGGTTAATGCCCAAAGTTGGAGTATACTGAATGTCTAACCTTTTTCCAAGGTAACCAGTTTGAGCGGAGGTCTCAATAGGAAGTAGGAACCCAAGGGTTGTAATGATGACAAAGTAAAGGCGTATAGTTAATTTCATTTCTTTTTTTTGTTTACTTGATAAATAAGATTGTACAAATTCATCTCAAGGATATACTTATTGTCTTTTTGTTTGTATTTCTTGTGATCATGATAAAGGATTTGGTTGGTTTGCAAATCAATGATAAAGGCAAATTGGTGTCCCTTGTTATTGGGAGTTAGGAGGTTTACGCCATAGTAGGTGAATGGTAGAGATGCAAATAGGATGAATGTGAATCTATTAATATTTTGTAGGCTTGGAGAGCGACGAACAGCGATGTTTCCAGCTTTAATAATGGTTGATGTTTTGTATTTTTTTATCAATGGCTGGACTCTATTATAATTGCTAGCAATTATATATTGTTGGTGTCTCAATAATTCATCAACAAAGTTATTAAGCTCTACAATATCATTATATGTGTCAATACTAGACTTAGCCTTTAGTGCATGTGTGTCCAAGATTGTTGGCTTGAACTTCAAACGTTTTGCCACTTTAGAGATTGATTGAGAGAAAATCTTTTGTTTGTCTTCTGATTTTATTCGATTCAATATCGGCACGCCCCAAGATTGATTTTTTTTATTAAACTTGTTAGTTTTTACTTTAATATGATAGTAAAATGGATTGATAAAAATGGCCTTATTAAGTCCAAGAGCTAGTTTAGGCTTCTTTTTTTTCTTTGATTTCTCCTCTTCTGCTTCTTTATCCTTTCGATAGATCGTACCACTTTTAAGCATCTGAACGAATTCAGGGTTTTTACGAATACGCTCAAAAGCTGTTCGGGCATAGTCTTTTTTGGGGATGGTATTCGTAAATTTAGCATCACTGAAAAATAATGTATCGTCTTCTTCTTCAAAAGTATAAATTACCAAATCTTCCACTTGGTCCTTTACCATTAGTTGCATGGCTAGATTGGTCGTATCAGCATGAGCACGATCCCAGCAATGCCGTGCAGCCACTAGATTAATATTCTTTTCTTTGGTAATGATATTATCTAGAGTGTGATAAATTTGAGTGATATTGCCTGATTCATACTTGTATCCATCTAATATCTCGTCTTTACGGTCCATGTTTATATACTGTGCAATTCCGTATAGCCCATAGGCCTTTATGTCCTTTAAGTAGGTATTATTTGGATATTTTGAGAGCAAAACACTGCTGCAATAAATAGCATCAAAGAAATTGATCTCCTGTAATAATATCTCACACATTTCAAATTGAGCAGTTGATTTGGCTAAATCAAATAATTCTTGAGAGATAATAAAGTCTTTACCTTTGTTAGTAGTTGCAACGAATGCTTGGATTTTATCCCTGCGCTCATCAAGATCCGGATGGGTGCTGTATTCATTCTCACTCTTTAATGGAGTCGGAGCTTCGATATGCTTCTTAAAAAAAGTATGCGGTATCGTTAGTCCTTCTAAATCCAGGAAGCTGGTATCTACAGGCTCATTATTAAAAGGAATGTGAGCAAATTCGAGCAAGTCAAAAATTCTGTAAATAGCTTGTGGGTTGTATGCTGTTTTTAATAATAATTGTGCCCCTTCTAAATCAGCTTCAATTTCGTTGGCTTTTGAGTAAATACTTTTCTTTAGTAATGGGTCGAAGTTTTTTCTTCTTTTGAAACTTATTCTCTTTTGATTTCTTTCAATTTTGTCGAAAGACACTGCAGTGTTTAGGCTATGTTTTTTGATGAAATGAGTGATCTCATGGGACAGAATAAAAGCAATTTCAGCTTCTGATTGTAATTTTGCGATGAGTCCCATAGTGAAAAATATTTCGCCTCTGTCTGTCGCAAATGCATTGACACTTGATGAGCGGATAGTGTAAATGCTTATTTTGTTTCGAAGCTTCGGGTCGTCTTTTAGTAATTCATCTGCAACAGAATTGATGTATTTAGTTATTTCATTGTCTGAAAAAAGAACTTTGCCGCTATGCAATAAATCATCAATGATGAATGAGCTTTCGAGGTAGAATTCTTTTTTTACTTTAGCAATATGTTTTTTCTCTTTTTTTGAGACATTCTTTTTCTTCTCCTTGTATTTAGCTGTTGATGATGATAATATACTCTTAGGGAGGGGCCCAGAATCCTTTATTGGAGTGTATGACTTAGAGAAGTCTTGAGAAAAGAGTGATAGGGATGTGAATACGAAGACAATAATTAAAGCTTTTTTCATACTGTTTATTTTAGGTGAATACACTAGTCGTCGGTATTGAAGTAAAATGCAAATATACTTTTTGTGGGTAATATTCAAGCAATATTGTGCGAAAAAGATGCAAATGATGTTAATCTGTGAAAGATGTAGCGGAAAATACGAATGACTATCAACTTTCTAGCTCTTTTAGGTGTTTTGCGTATCTTGAAGGCTGAATTATTCTGCTTTCGCAAAAAAACTGAACAGATGCTTGAGAATCCAATGCCACAAATCACGCAAAATAACTTCCAGTTAAATACAATTGAAGAAGCAGTGGCCGACATAAAAGCCGGAAAGCTGATTATTGTAGTCGATGATGAAGACCGTGAAAACGAAGGAGATTTTATTGCCGCTGCAGAGTTGATTACACCGGAGACCATTAACTTCATGTCTAAGCATGGACGTGGCTTAATCTGTACGCCAATTGAAGAAATTAAGGCGGACGAGTTGGATTTGCCGTTGATGGTAAACACCAATACGGCCTTGCATGAGACGGCTTTTACCGTTTCTATAGATTTGATTGGTGACGGATGTACAACAGGTATCTCTGCTTACGACCGTGCGACTTGTGTCAAGGCATTGAGTGATGAGAAATATACTGCTAAAGATTTTGCACGCCCCGGACATATCTTTCCCTTGCGGGCAAAAGCAGGAGGCGTTTTGCGTCGACCGGGACATACAGAAGCTGCTGTGGATTTGGCAAAACTTGCAGGCTTGCAACCAGTCGGAGTTTTGATAGAAATCTTAAACGAAGATGGTTCTATGGCGCGATTGCCGCAGCTGGTCGAAATTGGACGAAGGTTTGATCTTAAGATAATTTCCATTAGAGATTTAGTCGCCTATCGAATGGATAACGAGCGTCTTGTTGAGTCTGTAAAAACATGGAAAGTTAATAGCCCTTTTGGTGCGCTTGAGATTACTGCCTTTAAACAAGTGACAACAGATGATGTGCATTTTGCCATCAAGGTGGGGGAGTGGAAAGAAGACGAGCCCGTGTTAGTTAGGGTGCATTCTGCACCAAAGCCGGATGAATTGTTGACATCACTTTTTGATCGTCGCAATAAGCAATTCTTTACAGCAATGGAAGCCATTGCTCAAGCCAAAAAAGGCTTGATGCTTTATATGCGCCACGAAGACAAAGGTAGTCCAATCGAAGAGTGGCTCGATCGAATGGCAAATGGAGGACAAGATATCAAACCCAAAATGGATAAAAAAGATTTTGGTGTTGGCGCTCAGATCTTACGTTCTATGAATGTGCGTAACATTGTTCTTATTTCTAGTAAGACTCGCAATTGGGTGGCCTTGGAAGGGTATGGCTTGAAAATAGTGGATTACAAAAACTTGCAAACCCTTTGATGCCAATCTAGCGTCGTGCCATACATAGCAAGTAATGTCAAAGCTTGGTCTTTACCGAGCTCTGTATCTAGATTGACTTGATAAAACAGCCGTTAAGGAACTATTGGGTAGTCTATTTTGTACTTAGTGTAGTAGAAGGAAAAGATTGCTAAGCTTTTTTACGTTTTGTAAAAGTCTGATATCTAGTTAATTACATATTGGTTTGCTAAGTACAGGACAAAAGCTCAGTTTCTACCATAAGTCCACTTTTTAAAGGGGATAGCTGGAGATTATCAGTAAAAAGCCAAAAAAACTTTGTGAATCTGGCAAATTTTAAATTTTGTCCTGCACTTAGATTGGTTCGTTGTTTTTTATCTTTTCCCAAAGATTATCCCTATCTTGCTGTCGTAGAAATTGACAAGGCGGATATTGGTTAACGTAAATCTTTCCACAATGAACTGGAAGCGCCTTAATGGTCAACGTATCGAAAAGCCTATTACACAAGCAGTAGAAGAAGTGCTTGTTATTGAAAAAGCGCTTGGCAACAAGCTCAAAGTGTATATTGGTACAGACTCTCAAGTCTATGGTAAAAATGTCAACTTTGCTTCTGTAATTGTTTTTTTACGAGAAAAAAAAGGCGGGTTTATGTTTGTTAGCAAAGACCGTATAGTTCGAGAGATGGGACTTAAAGAACGGATGATTTTGGAAGTGTCACGTTCTATCGAAGTTGCCTATTCTTTGTGTGATGTCCTAGATAAGCACCATGTTGGCCTAGAAGTCCATGCAGATATCAATACCGACCCAAACTTTGAGTCTAATATCGCCCTTCGTGAAGCCATGGGATATATCATGGCTATGGGTTTTGAATTTAAAGCAAAACCCAATGCATTTGCCAGCTCTTCCTGCGCAGATAAAATGGTTTAATAAAATTTATTCACTTATTTTCGGCTATTTGCGGACTCAGAATCTGACCCCAAAGCCACCTATCTACAAATAGGCCGCTTTTGTCTATATTTTGTTTATATAATAATACTTCGGTTAATTCTGGCGTGTCAAAAAACTCAAAAGGCCAATGAACACGATGGTTTCTTAATTTAATGCAAGTTAGCTCAAAAGGCTAAGTTTGAATAAATAAAAAGATGGTTTTTGTCAGGTGTCGCTTTGGGTTGCTATACTAGACGCATAAGAGCCACGAATGCACGAATAACATGCATTCGTGGCTATTTCTATGTGTAGAGTGGCTTCATTCGTGTATTCGTGGCTATTTCTACGAGTAGAGTGGCTTCATTCGTGTATTCGTGGCTATTTTTCTACGAGTAGAGTGGCTTCGTTCGTGCATTCGTGGCTATATCTAAGAGTAGAGTAGCTTCATTCGTGCATTCGTGGCTATTTCTACGAGAAGAGTGGCTTCATTCGTGCATTCGTGGCTATTTCTACGAGAAGAGTGGCTTCATTCGTGCATTCGTGGCTATTTCTATGTGTAGAGTAGCATCATTCGTGCATTCGTGGCTATATCTACGAGAAGAGTGGCTTCATTCGTGTATTCTTTGTCGTTTTTTACCGAAGTATTGATATAATAATGCCTACTTTTGGGCATAAACAAAAAATAAAATGATGAATGTAAAACAGATTTTGACACTATTACTGATGGTGTTTTACTTCTCTGGAAATGCACAGACTAGTAAAATTCAATTTGTAGAGTATGATTTACCCAATGGATTACATGTAATATTGCACGAAAACCACCAAACTCCTATCGTCGCAGTCTCCGTACTGTATCACGTTGGCTCTAAAAATGAAGAACCCGGACGTACTGGATTTGCACACTTTTTTGAGCATTTATTATTTGAAGGGTCGGAGAATGTCAAGCGTGGTGAATTTGATAAATACATCGAAAATGCCGGTGGCATGAACAATGCTAATACTTCTTACGACCGTACTTTCTATTATGAAGTGTTTCCTTCTAATCAGATGAAGCTGGGTCTTTGGTTGGAATCTGAACGGATGTTGCACGCTAAAGTAGAAGACAAAGGAATCGAAACTCAGCGTCAAGTTGTAAAAGAAGAACGGAGACAACGTATTGATAATCAACCGTATGGGAGTGTTATTGAAGAGACCATGAAGCGTCTTATTCGGAAGCATCCTTATCATCACTCGGTCATTGGGTCTATGGCTGACTTGGACGCAGCAGAAGAAAAAGATTATGTGAATTTTTATAAAACCTACTATGTGCCTAATAATGCGGTCTTGTCTATTGCAGGAGATATTAATATTGTAGAGACAAAAAAAGCTATTGCAACTTATTTTGAAGGTATTCCGAAAGGAACACGAACAATTAATCGCCCGAATATCGTCGAGCCACCTTTGAGCTCTCAAGTTGTAGATACTATTTATGATAATATTCAATTGCCGGCAGTGATTTTAGCTTATCAACTCCCGGCCCAAGGTACGAAAGATGCCTATGCTGTCGAAATGCTCAATACTTTGTTGGCTGGGGGCAATAGCGCAAGATTGAATCGTGAGTTGGTTGATGGACAGCAAAAAGCCGTTTTTGTTGGCAGTTTTCCAATGGTGATGGAAGACATGGGAGCAGGTATTGCTTTTGGTGTCGCAAATATGGGGGTAGAGCCAGGTGATTTGTTGGCGGGAATGGATGTTGAAATTGAAAAAGTACGAAATGGGCTAATCCCGGAAAAAGAATTTCAAAAACTAAAAAATCAAATGGAAAGCTCTTTTGTACAAGGTAATGAGCGTATGGTGGGAATTGCAGAAAATTTGGCCAATTACTATGTTTATTTTGGCAATGCCGACCTAATTAATACAGAGCTGAATCGTTACTTGGAAGTGACTAGAGATGATATTCGCAGGGTTGCTCAAAAGTATTATAACCCCAATAATCGGGTTGTGCTTTTCTATATGCCCAAACCCCAAACACCTTAGTTTTCACGCAAGTGAGCTTTAAAAATAATAAAAACAAAAGAAATGATAAATAAATTTTTGGCAATATTAGTCGTTGTTGGGCTACTTGGTGCATGCACACCCAAAGCCGGAACAGTGATAAAGGAGACTCTACCCAAAGATGTCAATGCCTTTCGGAAAATGCCCCCTACTCCTGGGCCGGCTCCTGTTATTCAACTGGGTGATTATGAGACCTTTACCTTAAGTAATGGACTGAAAATCATCTTAGTGGAAGACCACCATACTCCAGCCATCACTTTTAGCTTGAGCATTGACCAGCCCCCATTTTTTGAAAAGGAGAAAGCAGGATATGCTGAATTGGCTGGGGACTTGTTGGCGCACGGTACAAAAACAAGAACTAAAGCACAAATTGATGAGAGTGTAGATTTCATTGGAGCTAATTTGTCGGCACACTCTCGCGGGGTGTATGGCAACAGCCTAACCAAGCATAAGGATGTCTTACTTTCTTTAATGTCTGATGTCTTGCTGAACCCTAGTTTTCCTGAAAAGGAACTGGAAAAGTTAAAGAAGCAGAAACTGTCTAACCTTGCCCAAGAAAAAGATGATGCGGATGCCATTGCCAATAATGTTGGTGGGGTATTGAATTTTGGCAAGAAGCACCCTTACGGGGAAATTGTAACTGAAAAGACCGTCGAGAAGATTACTCGCCAAGATTGTGTTGATTTTTATAAGACCTTTTTTAGGCCTAATATCTCCTATCTAGTTGTAACAGGTGATATGACTTTGAGTGAATTGAAGCCATTGGCTAAGAAATATTTTGGGGGTTGGAAGAAAGGAGCCATTCCGGTAATTGAGATGCCTGTTGTGGATGCACCAAAAGAATCATCTATTGCTTTAGTTAATAAGCCGGAAGCCGTACAATCTAGAATACTAGTCACTTATCCTTTGGATATGAAGCCGGATTCTCCAGACCGTATCAAAGCCAGAGTGGCGAATGCCCTTTTGGGTGGATTCTTTGGGAGTCGGCTGAATAAAAACTTAAGAGAAGATAAAGCTTATACCTATGGCGCACGGTCTGCTATTAGTGTTGACCGAGATGTGGCTTCTTTTCGTGGCGGCGCTAAGGTCCGTAATATGGTGACTGATAGCTCCATAATCCAGATAATGTATGAGATGAATCGGTTGCGCACCGAAAAACCGGGCGATGATGAGCTCAAACGGGTAAAATCCGTTTTGTCTGGACAGTTTGCACGATCTATGGAAAACAAGTCAACGATTGCTCAATTTGCCCTAAGTATGATGAAGTATGGTTTGCCGAAGGATTACTACGCGACCTACTTGAAAAAACTAAATGCAGTGACAGCAGATGATGTATTAGCCATGTCTAAAAAGTACATCCAGCCAGATAAAGCCTATATCGTAGTTGTCGGCAATCAGGAGGATATCGTAGATAAATTGAAAGCGATAGCGCCCAAAGGTGGTGTGCAACTCTTTGATATTCAGGGAAGTAAGCTAAAAGCACCAAAGCGCTCAATCGCCGGAATGTCTGCGGAGAAAGTCATTGAGAAATATGTTGAAGCTATTGGTGGTAAAGACGCTGTCGCAAAAATAAAGAATATTACAATTGTTACAGAAGGCCAAGTTCAGGGACAGTCGTTGACTGTGACTGTGGTTAGCACAACTAATAATCAGTCCAAAGTCGTTGTTAAGATGGGTGGCCAAGTGATGCAAAAAATTGTCTATAGCAATAATACCGGATATCAAGAGATGATGGGCAAAAGGGCACCTTTAGGTGATGCTGAAATTGCGGAGTTTAAAGAGAAAATACCTTTTATCGAAAGTAGATATACCGAATTAGGTTACAAGTTAGTGCTTAAAAGTGTAGAAAATGTCGATGGGGCGGAAGCCTATAAGGTGATTGCTGAAAATCCCCAAGGTAAAAAAACAATTAGCTATTTTGATGCAGCATCAGGCTTGAAGTTGCAAGAAGTCGAAGAGGGAAAAGGTGGAACTATTGTGACCAAGTTAGCTAATTATAAAAAGGTGAATGGATTGATGGTGCCATATACGGTTACTCAAACCGGCATAGGCCCGGGCCCGATGGTGCTACAAGTAATAGATATTAAAATGAACTCCGTTTTGGGGGCGAAAGCCTTTGAGTGAGTGGCACCCGATTGGTAGCGGGAATTGTCGCACGAGCTATGAAAAGTAGGGCTAGGAGCTATAGGCACGAATACACGAGTGCCCAAGCGACGAGTACGAAAAGGATACGAATGCCAACCAGCTTGGCTCGTTGAGTCTATAGCAATCGTTGAGCCCAAGCTAGGTGAAGCCATCCCCGACAACTGTACGGGACACGAATACCCAACGGCGTATATGTTGACATGAATTATACGAATGCAGGCATGGATGTGCGTCCATATGGACATGGCAAAGACGTGTCATTTTATCAATAACCAGAATCATCAAAAAAAGCCCTCCTGTATTTCAAGGAGGGCTAGGGAAAAGAAACTTAGGAACTTGTCTTAAAATTGGGAAGAGACCGATTTTGAGAGATTCCAGTGTTCATAGGCTATGCTTCAGCCAACTCTTCAGATTCGACAGTTGGTGTTTTCTCGGTAGTTTGTTTGTCGGATGGCTGATCCGCATCATCACCTATGATTGCTTTTTTGATAAGTGCTTCGATTTCGGCGGCAACTTCTTCGTTGTCAAGCAAAAACTGTTTGGCACCTTCTCGACCTTGGGCAATTTTTACATCTTGGTAGCTGTACCAAGAGCCGCTTTTGCCTACGATGTCATATTCTACACCAAGATCAATAATTTCTCCTGATTTGGAGATGCCTTGTCCATAGACCATGTCAAACATGGCAATTCTGAATGGTGGAGCTAGCTTGTTCTTGGCAACTTTTACTTTTACTCGGTTGCCGGTGACGATTCCTTCCTTATCTTTAATCGCCGGGCCATTTCGACGGATGTCGATACGTACAGAAGAGTAAAATTTAAGCGCATTACCGCCAGTGGTTACCTCTGGATTGCCAAACATGACCCCAATCTTCTCTCTCAACTGGTTGATAAATATTAAGGATGTATTGGTCTTTCCTACAATTCCTGTCAACTTCCGGAGTGCCTGAGACATCAAGCGGGCTTGAAGAGCCATCTTGGCATCGCCCATCTCTCCTTCTAGCTCTGCACGTGGTACTAGTGCAGCTACAGAATCGACAACGATAATGTCTATAGCGCCAGAGCGAATCAGCCCTTCTGTAATCTCTAAGGCTTGCTCTCCAAAGTCCGGTTGAGAGATTAATAAGTTGTCTATATCGACCCCCAAGGCCTCCGCATAGTTGCGATCAAAGGCATGCTCGGCATCCACAATGGCTGCAGTACCCCCGGCCTTTTGGCATTCCGCAATAGCATGTATGGCCAAGGTCGTTTTTCCGGAAGATTCCGGTCCGTAGATTTCTGTAATCCGGCCTTTGGGAAAGCCACCAACCCCGAGGGCGATGTCAAGACCCAAGGAGCCTGTTGAAATAGTAGGGACATCTTGGATTTGTTTGTCCCCTAGACGCATGACTGTTCCTTTGCCATACGTTTTGTCTAGCTTGCTCATGACTAGTTCGAGTGCTTTGAGCTTTGCATCAGTTCCTTTTGACATTTCTTTAAGTTTTAAGTCCTAAAAATCAAACACTTTATTTTGTTTCGCGAAAGCAGTCTCAATTAATAAAACAAATTCGCATATTGAAAACATTGTGTTTTGTTGATGGTGCAAAGTAAAACGAAAAGTTTTAATAATGCAAATAAATTACCATATATTTGGTGAAAAAAATAAACAAAAATAATAAAAACATTGATAATCAGCGAGTTATGGTATTTTTTGCAAAACATTTTGTTTTGAATTTAATGCGATTTTGGCTTTTCAATCAAAAAATAACTCAATTTTTGGAGCCTTAGCTGGTTGCTCTCTTTCTTGAGCCTATCAAAGTTGGGTCGAAAGAAGCTAGTATAAGCCGCAGAAAATCAAGTGAGCCAACCAATCGCAGAGATAAATAAAAAGCAAATGAAAGGATTTTGGTCAAAATCCAAAGAAAATGAAAGTCATTGCTTAGGAAATGAAAATAAATTATATCTTTGGGGCTCACATTGTATACACAAAACAAATTGGTTAAGAAGAGTAGTTTTGACCACTTCCAATTGTTGGTGTCTTTTTGTAGCACTATATATTTAGTCACCTTAAATAATTAATCAATGAAAGTATTCATTACCTTCTTACTAGCCACCATGATGGCAGGGTCTCTTTTTGCGCAAGCATACGAAGGCCCGTTTCCGGAAATAACCAATGGTTATGGCGCGTTTGGTAATCATCCGATTGCTGAGAAAAAATTTGATAATACCTATTTGCTAGAACATGAGTTAAACCCTGGCGATGATGGAGTGGAGTTGACCATTCGCTATGCGTCAGATGTGGAAGGGCCTATGCCCACGGTGTTATTTGCAGCAGGTTACAATCAGTATACTCCGACAGACTTTAGTAAATTATTGGATTTTATCGCAAGCAAAGGATATTGTGTGGTTTTTACGCCTTATCCAACCAGTCAGGAACATTCTAGTTGGGAGAACTCCCTGTTTCATGGGATGGATCAAGCCATTCATGAAAATTCCGGAGAGAATGAAGGCGATTTGAATATCATCGACAAATCTCGGATTGGGATTTTTGGACATTCTTTGGGTGGCGGTGATATATTTTGGCTGGGGCATAAGTTTTTTAAAGAGGCCCAATATGGCTCCAATGCTAAGTTTTTGTTTTCAGTAGCTGGATGGATAGGCTTTAATTTGACAGAAGATATACTTGCTAACTACCCAAGTGACTGCCCATTAAGGGTAGAAATATGGGAAGAAGATGATCATGATTCGACGATCCAGCCTCCCGCTAAGCCGGGTGGGACTAGCCCTCGTATCCAATATTACCTGCTCAAGAAAATCAATATCCCGGCTTCTGAAAAGAACTATGTCAAAGTATTTGGTGGCCCGGACCAAGACGGTTACCACTATTCTACGAACCACCGCTTGGTGACTATGGAGCACTATGATGCTTTGGACTTTTATGCGATTTTTAGACCAATGGATGCCATGATGGATTATACTTTTGGCGAAAACCCCGCAGCCAAAGATATGGCCTTAGGTTTTGATACGGATATGGGGCCTTTTCCGGCTTTGGACAAAAACTATGATGGGGATGATGGGTTTGTTTTTGCTTATGAAGAAACTACTTATGACTACCCATGTGATGACGATGGCAACCCATTTAGGGAGCAGTGCCCGACAGCACCATTGCCTATCGAGATGTTGGCGCCTTTGACTGTTCGTTTGGAGGAGCATCAAGTATTTTTGTCTTGGTCGACAGCGACAGAGCACAGTAATAAAGGTTTTGAGATAGAACGGAGTGATGATGGAGAACATTGGGATGTCATCGGCTGGATTGATGGTAAAGGCAATTCGGCTCATAAATCAACTTATAGAGCGGTTGATGAGTCACCTCTGTCAGGTATTAATTATTATCGTTTTAAGCAGATAGATTTTGATGAGCAATTTTCCTTCTCTAATGTGGTGACCATCGATGTTAATTACCGAAATAACCAGGTTCGGCTTTCGCCAAATCCGGCCCACAACCAAATCACCATTAGCCTTGATTCTGGTCAGAATATGGAACGTTTAGAGATTCGTACCCTTACGGGGAAAATAGTCCAAGTCAGGAGCTTTCCTAGCCCCAATATCGACATAACTGATTTGAAATCAGGGGCTTATCAGGTATCAGTACAGACGAAGACTGGTGTGGTCGCATCGTTGTTAATCGTGGAGTAAGGGAAAACTAGCTCCCCAAATTCTTCATCTAAAATTAATGCCGATCATCATGAAATTCAAAATATTATTTTTCGCCTGCTTCTTCTTTATTGGGCATGGATTTGCTCAGTTTCCTGATGATGGAGAATATCAAAGTACTCCGAACCCAGATCCAATTCCTGCTAAGCCGGATTATCTGGGTACGCTAATAGATAACTCAGTACCTAGTGATATTCAACTGAAACGCATCTCAGAATATTATGCGCCGACAAATTGGTATCCAAAGATTGAGTACGCTAAAATTCAAACATGGAATTCTACTGGCACTAAGTATAAGTTTTATTCTCTACTTCTCAAAGATGCTTCTACGCACGAGATTCTTAAAGAGATGCCGGCCGGAGACTTGTATCCAAGTGTGTGGTCTAACACGGAAGAGAATTTGATTTATGGCTTTCAAATCGATGGTGATATAAAAACATATGATATCACTATGGATGACCCGCCTTCTGTAATTCTTTCGATTCCGGGTTATGAATACGTCAAGCTAGGTCCTGGTGAAGGTAATATCGATGCGAATGATAAATACGCAGCCCTAGTTGGCAAAAAAAATGCAGATTTGGATGTGATTATTGTGGACTTAGATGTAAAAGAAATAGTCACAATCATGACTTTTGCTGGGGCTTGGGCTGATGGTGGGGAAAACGCCCCAAAGTACATAGACTGGGTCTCCGTGTCTCAGTCAGGTGAGTATGTTGGGGTGATGTGGAGCAATAACACAACCACCGAAGACAATCCTTTTGATGGGCATTTTGGTGTGGAAATTTATAATACAATTGATATGGCCTATAAATACCGAATCGCTGATTTCGGAAACCATGGAGATTTCTGTTATGCCCAAAATGGGAAGGAAGTGTTTGTGGAATTTTGGGGCCCTGATCAGGCTGATTTTGTTAACATGTACTACTTGGACGGCTCCGGCCGAGTCGGAATCGCTACGCATGCCGATTTTGATGCGGCGGGTCATATTTCTTGCCGAAACTTAGATCGCCCGGGGTGGCTGTATTTAACGATTTCTAGCTCTAGTCAATCCGGACAGATCGTTGCCTTGAAGCTAGATGACTCAGGAATTGTAGAGCATTTTGGACACCACATGAGCAAATTATGGTCGGCAATGGCTGTACCTTCCCCGGATGGGACTCGTGTCATGTTTAAGTCAGACTTTCACGAAGATTTGGGAGAAGGTGAAATATACATTTATGAAGCCACCCTTGCTGCGCCACTTGCCGTAGATTGGGTGGCTCCATTAGTCGCTTTTCGACAGCAAGACGATGTCGAATTGACTTGGACTGTTGCTCATCAAGTTGATAATGACCGGTTTGTTGCGGAGCATAGTCGAGATGGGGTGCATTTTGAACCAATCGGTCGCTTTGATGGAGATGGAAGCTTGGCAGAACAAAAGACATTTCGGTTTCTGCACAAGAAGGCCAAATCAGGAGATCACTATTATCGTGTCAAACAAGTAGATTATGATGGCAAGTATGATTTTAGCAATATTGTGATGGTTCGGGTTGAAGCCAAGCCTTTTGTGCAGCTTGCCCCCAATCCAGCCGCTGGCGAGGTGACGATTTATTCTAATTATTCTAATCGAATAGAGCAGGTGATGGTTCGTACCCTTGCGGGAAAAATAGTAAAAACCTATGATTCTGGGTCTAATCAATTGGATGTCAACGATTTGCAAATGGGCGTGTATATTGTGTCTATTCAGATGAATGGTTTTGTCGTCGAAAAAATGTTGGTCATCGGAATGCCAAAAAAATAACTTGCACGTAGGTTAGAATACTAAGAAAATATTGTTCAATTATTCAATTTAGTTGTTTGGCAAGTATTTGCGAACTTGATCAGTTGAACAAAGTCCCGATTGGACGGTTGAACAAAAAACATTCGATTACAGGATTGGGATGATGGATGGAGTAGGGCGTATTTTGTTTCTATTGGTTTCTAGAATCGGGGCATTATTGGGATGACATTGTCAGGGCCAAAGCCCAATGTCATCCAATGTAGTTGTCATGGGTATTTTACGGCATAAAATAAGTAGCCAAACATGAAAATAATGATGGTTTGTTTAGGCAATATCTGTCGATCGCCGTTGGCGGAAGGTATTTTGCGAAGCAAGATTGAACAGCGCGGTTTGGATTGGGTTGTTGCATCGTCCGGGACGAGCAGTTATCATATTGGTCAGCATCCGGATGGGCGATCAATTGTGATTGGTCAGCAAAATGGAGTTGATATCTCGGCACTACGTGCCCGACAATTTAGGCCGGAAGACCTAGCAAAATACGATTTTATTTTGGCAATGGATACAGATAATTATGAAGATATTCTGTCTATGTGCTCCAGTCAAAGGGAGCGAGATAAAGTCCAGTTGATTATGGATTATGGCAATGACCCAGGGATTCAGAATGTCCCCGACCCTTATTATGGTGGTCCGGGTGGTTTTGCACGAGTCTACGAAATGTTGGATGAAGCTACGGAGCAGCTTATCCAGCATATGCTACTGAATCAAAGGTGAGAAAGGTGCCCGCATGACCATGTTGCCCGCATGCTAGGTGGGACTTCAAAAATTCCACTTCGCCAACGGCCCAACACTGTGGTCTGTAAATGCTTCTTCTAAATATTTAAAGCGGGCAGCCACCGCAATCATTCCCGCATTATCTGTACAGTATTCAAAAGGTGGAAGGTATGTCTCCCAACCTTCTTTGTCTCCCATTTCTTGTAATTTTTTACGTAAGTGAGAATTTGCGGACACGCCACCTGCAATCGCTATTTGATTAATTCTTAGTTTTCTGGCGGCTTTTCGGAGCTTTTGGAGAAGGATGGTGACAATACGGTCCTGAATGGAAGCTGCGATATCTGCTTTGTTTTCTTCAATAAAATTAGGGTTTTGCGCAAGCTGATCCCTTAGAAAGTACTTGAAAGCAGTTTTGATGCCCGAAAAGCTATAATTGTAGCCTTGAATACGCGGTAGGGGAAACTCAAAAACAGGTTTTCCTTTTTGCGCAAGCTGATCAATCAACGGACCAGCCGGATAGTTCAGTCCCATCATTTTGCCACTTTTGTCAAAGGCTTCACCGGCCGCATCATCAATGGACTGTCCGATGACCTCCATGTCTAATGGTGATTTTACCAATACAATTTGTGTGTGGCCTCCGGAGACTGTCAGGCTCAAAAAAGGAAAAGTAGGGTAGGGCTTTTTGGCGAAAGCCGATAATACGTGTGCCTGCAAGTGGTTGACTTCGATGAGTGGGATATCTTGGCTCAGAGCAAGTGCTTTCGCAAAAGAAATACCCACAATTAATGAACCAATAA
Organism: Lepetodrilus ovalis; assembly: GCA_032361185.1. Taxonomy (NCBI): domain Eukaryota; kingdom Metazoa; phylum Mollusca; class Gastropoda; order Lepetellida; family Lepetodrilidae; genus Lepetodrilus; species Lepetodrilus ovalis. Next base: position 46,253 of record JAUTBQ010165932.1, on the reverse strand, counting down.
GCCCGGGGCCGCGGGTGAACGCTATGGCGTCCAGCTCTTCAACGGTCGTGTTGGCTTCCTGTAAGGCACGGGTGACGACAGGGACAATATTGTTTTGGTGAGCACGAGACGCAACTTCGGGTACAACTCCGCCGTAAAGTTGGTGCATAGCTTGGCTGGCTATTACATTGCTTAGTACGGTGTCATCTTGAATGACTGCAGCCGAAGTGTCGTCACAAGACGACTCAATTGCTAAAATTTTGTAATATATTGCTTTTTTCTTCATATCTTGCAAACGCAAAAATAAACAACTCTATGTTCTCATCAAAATCTAAAGACAAATCAGCTTCCAAAAATGGTGTTGCAACAACATCTTCTACCGGCTCCGTGTCGGTATTGACGGCCGGTACAATCGTTGAAGGCAACTTGAATACAGAAGTGGACTTGCGCCTAGAAGGCACCGTGAAAGGAGAAGTGAATATCAGCGGAAAGGTCGTTTTGGGCCAATCCGGCAAGGTAGAAGGTGTTTTGCAAGCTGCGGAAGCGGTTATTCATGGACATGTCGTGGGCAATTTATTTATTGACGGCTTGTTGCATTTGGCTTCTACGGCTATTATTGAAGGAGATATTTCGGCTAGTCAGTTCTCTGTAGAAGAAGGCGCAGTATACCGTGGAAAGTGCAATATCGGCAAGAGCACCTAGTTTTTTGAAAAAAAAATGGGGAAAGATATAATTGCTTATTGAAATAAGTAGTATTATTGTGCTTTACTTTGGATGTTGTGTATCTATCGTTTTGATGGATTTTGCAATTGTTTAACCAAAAGGCGTGAGCCTTACAATCAGTTTAAGAGTATGAAGACGGTAATTTATTTGGTTCTTTTTCTTGTTAGTTTGGGCTTGCTTTATTTGCTTTATGCAACGATTCAGGAGCCTATTGCTTTCCAATCTGCACGAAATTCACGTAGAGATGCAGTCGTCAGTAAGCTAAAGGATATTCGCTCCGCTCAAAAGCTTTACAGAAGCATTACAGATACTTTTGCAACTAACTTTAATGACTTGCAAAATGTCCTTTCAACCGGACGTTTTGAAATTATTCAAGTTACGGGTGACAGAGATGCAGTTAATGCCGTGGTGCATTATGATACGATTTATGTGGCCGCTAAGGATTCTTTGGCAAGCTTGAAGCTCGATGTGAGCGACTTGAGCTCCGTACCTAATTCAGATAAGAAATTTGAAATCTTTGCCGGTGAAATAGAACAGCAAGGGATTCCTATCCCAGTGGTCGAAGTGTCCGCCAAATGGTCAGATTTTATGGGTAAGTATGGCACCGCTTACTACTCTAAATATGACAAACAGTACGACCCTACTAGCCGCCTTAAATTTGGTAGCCGTAGAAAAGCCAACCTGTCAGGTAATTGGGAATGACCCCTATTGACCTTCTAGAACCAGATTTCTCGCACAGAGACTGTATAAAATACAAACTACTTATGCTTATTGGCAAAGGTAGTTTGTCTTTTTTTGTGCTCAGCCCCTTAGGGCGGTTGATGCTCCTTAAAGAAATCTCTCTCCTCAGCAACAAGGAAGAAAACTGGACAGAATACCTAAATCTCGTCCGAAAAGCTTTGATGGACGAAAAAAGACTTCACCTTCCATATAAACAAACATTGATTGCCATCTCCCTAGAGTCTCCATTGATCGCTCCGGGGACCGGTCACAAAGAATCAGATTTAATCGCTGCTTATAACTTGTCCCTGACTCACAAAAAAGACGATTCAATCCTCCTTACTGAAGACAATGATTTAAACCTGTCTTTTCTCTTTTCTATTCGTAATGAGCTACAAGCTATCTTGAAAAATTTCTTCCCGAATAGCCAGATAATCCATGGCTCTAGTGGGTTGATTCGGTACTTTATGCTTTTGTCTAATAAGACCAAAAATAATCTCGTCTCTATCAATATTAGCCCGCCCAGACTCTCTATCAGTGTCATGCACTTGGGACGATTAAAGTTTCATAACGAATATGAAATTGTTGATGCCAACGACCTCGTGTACTATGTGATGCTCGTCAACAATAAGCTACTCCTAAAACCCAATTCTACCACTTACTATATCTCGGGCCACTTGGACTTGGATTCTCCTTATGTCTTACAACTACAACGATACATAAAAGATATGCACTTTCCTGATTTACAGGAGCTTATAACCTTTGGTGACCAGTCAATACCTTGGTCCAAACACTATTTTCTTGACCTTTTTTCCCTTTATCTATGCGTATAATTAGTGGCAAATTAAGGGGCCGAAAATTTACCCTGCCCAAAGGAAAATGGCCAGTCAGACCTACGACGGATTTTGCCAAAGAAGGGTTGTTTAATGTACTCGTCCACCAGTTTGATTTTGAAGAGTTAAAAGTGTTGGAGCTTTTTGGTGGAACCGGTAATTTTTCCTTTGAATTTGTGTCAAGGGGGTGTCCCAATGTCACCTATGTTGATAAGTACTTTCCTTGCGTCAAATTTGTCCAAGAAACTGCAGCCAAATGGGACATCGACCAAGAAATAAAGACCATCAGAATGGATGCCTTTCAATTTATTGAAAAAGCAGCAGGGGCATTTGACATTATCGTCGCAGACCCGCCTTATGACCATCCACAAATTGGACAATTGCCAAGCATGATTAAGAATAGCCAACTTCTTGCGAAAAATGGATGGTTTATTCTAGAACACAACTTTAACCATCAGTTTGAGCAACACGAAAACTGCTTCATGGTCAAAAACTATGGAAAAACACACTTCAGTTACTTCAAATTCGATCAGATAGAACGTGGACGCGATATGTGACGGCTCGACGATAGGAGAGCTGGCATCATCATCGCTTGTTATCTACTGGGTCATTTAGTTTATTGATTGTATTTATTATCACTTTAATCATCAGGTCTTTTTCTTCTGGTTTGCTTAATGCGACCATTAATGTAATTGATGCTAACGCGTTGTTCTCCACTACCTTTTGGCCATTTCTTGTATATAGGTACTCATTTCTGTTTAGATACCAAATAAACAGCCAAGCAGCGATTCTCTTGTTTCCATCACTAAACGAGTGATTTTTAACAACAAAATACAATAAATTGGCTGCTTTTTCTTCTATACTTGGGTATAATTCGGTTCCTTCAAATGTTTGGTTTATCGTCGTAATTGAGCTTTTGAAGGATTCATCTTTCTCGTTACCAAATAACCTTGATCCACCAAATTTTATGCGGAGTTCTTCTATTGCTTCTTTAGCTTCATTATAATTGATTTGATACTTTATTTCGTTATTGGTGTCCTTAATTTCTAGACTCTGATGGTCATAACCATCCAAAATATCTAAACTTAGGGCATAATCCGATAAAACCTTGATTATTTCTCTTGTTTGATTTGATATTAATTCACCAGAATCAACAGTAGTTTGGATTAGCTTAATTGATTGTTTAAGCTCCCTTAATCGTAGATTATTTATTGAATACCCTTTAAGAATATGTTGTTTTAGGATATTTGTGGCCCAAATTCGAAACATCGTTCCTTTTTTCGAATTTACTCGATACCCGACACTAATAATCGCATCAAGGTTGTAAAAGTTTATCCTTCTATTTACTTGCCTACTTCCTTCTTTTTGAACTACCGAGAAATACTCGGTAGTTGATTCCTTATCGAGTTCACCAGTTATAAATATATTTTTCAAGTGTAATCCAATTGTATCAGAATCTTTGTTAAATAGTTCAGCCATTTGCTTTTGAGATAACCAAATTGTTTCGTTCTCTAGTTTTACTTGTATCGCAGATCGGCCATCTTTCTCCTTGTAAATAATTATTTCGGATTCATTCATATGCCAAAGGTACTATTTTTTTGGTTTTTGAGTATTTTGGATACTTGTAGATAACTTGACAAATAGCTGACACTTTTTGGGTTACTCGGTGTCTTTCTTTCTTTTTCCTTATCTTGGCATTTGATTGTAACTTTAAACCAAAATTATGAAAAAAATCTTACTCAGTCTTTATGCCTTCCTTTTTGCCATTGGACTACACGCCCAAATTGGTGCCGTCGCTCCTGATTTTACTGTAGTCGATATCAATGGCGATACCGTCAAGTTATATGAAGATATCCTAGACAAAGGATTAATCGCTATCGTGGATGTATCGACTACTTGGTGTGCACCTTGTTGGTCACTCCATCAAAGCCATGCTTTGAGAGAATTGTACGAACACCACGGACCTGATGGCTCTGATCAATTACGAGTCGTGTTTTATGAAGCCGATCCGGGCACCGGTTTGGACGACTTGAATGGAACAGGAACCCATACCAAAGGGGATTGGGTGACTGGCACACCGTATCCGATTATCAATGAAAATCCTTTATCTCTAGAACTGGCTGTTTGGGCTCCGGCAGGTTTTCCTACGGTCAATATAATTGACCCAACCACCAAAAAAATCGTCGCAGATACTTGGGATAAGACATCCTACGACGGGCAAGTGACTGTCATTGAAAATAGCACAGGTATTGATTTGATAAACAACACTACGGGGATGATAACTCCAGCCAATAACAAATTAACCATTTATCCCAATCCGGCTTCAAAAGTATTGTATTTGGAGATGGATGATTTGTCAAATGATGCAACGGTGACGATTTTTAACTTGATAGGACAAGCAGTGCTTACGCAAAAAATTCAAAGCCCTTCACAAGCTTTAGATGTTAGTCATTTGAAAAAAGGGGTTTACTTAGTTCGGACTTCCAATAACGGGCAAGAGACAACAGCACGTTTGGTGATTACTCAGCCTTAGGGTGAGTTCTATTTTTGTTTTTAAGGAATGGAGTTAGCCGATGGACGGCTAACTCCATTTTTTTGTTTTGTCTTGGGGATCCTGTTCCAATGCCGATGGTTTGGATTATTTTGCTACTTTTGTGTAGAACGTTCTGCAAATCCATAGATTAATTATGAATCAATTTCTTGTTGGCAAGTCTGCCAAATTATTTGTTGTCCTTGCGGGAATATTCGTAACAACGGCTATTGTCGCTGAGTTTATTGGTGTCAAGATATTTTCTCTCGAATCTAGTCTAGGCTTGGCTCCGATGTCGTTACAGTTTTTTGGCGAAGAAAATTTGAGCTTTAATCTGACAGCAGGTGTCTTATTATGGCCGGTTGTGTTTGTGATGACTGATATCGTTAACGAATATTATGGGCCTAAGGGCGTTAAGTTTTTATCCTGGATGACTGCCGGGTTGATAAGCTTTGCTTTCGTGGTGACTTTTATTGCTATTGGCTTAGAACCGGCTGGCTTTTGGCCCCAAGCACATGTTGCGCCCAGCTTGGCCCCCGACCAAAAAATAGATATCTTGACGAAAGTTGGAGATTATAACTATGCCTTTAAACTGGTTTTTGGGCAGGGGCTGTGGATTATTGTTGGGTCTTTAGTCGCTTTCTTAGTTGGCCAAATAGTTGATGTGGTCTCTTTTCATCGCATCAAAAAATTAACAGGAGAAAAACATATGTGGCTACGTGCCACCGGGTCGACATTGATTTCTCAATTGATTGATAGCTTTGTGGTATTGTTTATTGCTTTTTATTGGGGTGCCAATTGGCCATTGAGTCGAGTATTGGCTATCGCTACAGTTAATTATATCTACAAATTTGTGATGGCCGTAGGGTTGACGCCAATTATTTATGCGGTTCATGCGTTGATAGAACGCTATTTGGGTGATAAAGAAGCCACACGGCTGCGCAATTTGGCTATTCGGTGAAGTTTATGAAAACAATACTTCGGTAAGAAACTACTAAGAAGCCACCAATACACGAATGAAGCTAACTCTACACATAGGAAAAGCCACGAATGCACGAATGCCTGTTTTTCGTGCATTCGTGGCTGTTATGCGTCTAGTTTGGCAACACGAAGCGACACCAGACCAATCATCATTTTTTTATTTATTCAAACTTAGCCTTTTGTGCTAACATGCATTAAATTAAGAAACCATCGTGTTCATTGAGCTTTTGAGTTTTTTGACACGCCATAATTGACCGAAGTTTATGAAAAATTACAGCTTTTTAATCTTTTTGTTGGTCTCTGTTTTTGCGCAAGCGCAAGTGACGGACTCGATTGCTTCTCGAGTGATGTTGGATACAGAAGTAATCGTGGCCGCCAAAAAAGGATTTGATGTGAAGCATTTTATAGAATTGGTTCAAGAAGACAGCCTTTTTGCGCAAGCTTTTCATCGCTTACGGACGGTCGCTTATGAAAGTGACAGCCAGTTTGCCTTCTTCTCCAAAAAAGGCAAAGAAAAAGCAACTTATAAAAGCCATGTCCGCCAAACAAAAAAAGACAATTGTACGGAGCTGACCATCCTTTCGGAAAATATTACCGGTAATTATTACAAATCTAGAAAGCGTCATCGCTATTACACTGCAAAGATGTTTGAACGACTCTTTTATCCCAAAGGCCGCCATTGTCTTGCCACAAAAAAAGTAGAGCCCAAAGCTCCAAATTCCAAAATGGAGAAGTATGTTCAACAACTCAAAAAACTAATTTATAATCCGGGCAAAGAAGTAGACATTCCTTTGATTGGGCATAAGACCGCAATTTTTGATAAAAAAATGATTCAATATTATGACTTCACGATACAGTCTCGTCGATATATGGATGATACGCCTTGTTATGTTTTTACCGCAAGGGCAAAACCAGACAAGCCTTCCAGAAAGACAGTCATAAAATATCTCGAAATGTGGTTGGATAAAGCAGAGTTAGGCATCATCTCCAAAAAATACCATCTCAAAACTAAGAATTGGATTTTTAATTTTGACATCATTATGGATGTAGATTTGTTAGAAACGGAGCAGGGGGTGATTCCATCTAAAATTATCTATGATGGCAGTTGGAAGGCACCCACTAAGAAAAAGGAAATTGCTAAGTTTGAGCTTGGGTTTAAAGTGTTGGATACCGAATAAAAAAGGGTTGCTGCAAATATAATATCTGCAACAACCCTTTTTGTGAAGTTGCTACTTTATTCTTTCAAAAACTTAGAAGCGGCTTCTTGGCCATTTGGATAGATGGCTCGTACATAGTACAATCCGGTATCTAAATGCCCAATGTTAATATCCATCTGTAGTTGCCCGGGGGTTGAAAGCACTTTCTGTCCCAACATGTTAATCAATATGACTTGCTCTGGTCGCTGACTAAATTCTAACGTGAGATGGCTTTGTGCCGGATTGGGGTATAGCAAAAATGGATGGCTAATAGCCAAGTCTTCGTTGCCAACAGGAGATGTCTGTACGGTGATTTGGGTCGAATTGGCTCCCCATCCTAAGTTGCAATAAGCTTGTACAACGATGGCGTAAACGGTATTTTCGGTTAGGCCTTCAATTGTAGTCACAGTGGATGTGTCTTCAAAGCTAAGCCAGTCATCGGTGCTTCCGGCTAGTCGATAGGAGATCTTGTAGTTTGTTGCGCCGGGTGTTGCATTCCATGTGACATCGATAGATTCGCTGGTGATATCACCGGATGTGACGGCTAGAACTTCGCAGCCAGAAGGCAGTGTGATTTCTCCTGCTTCGCTAAAGTTAGACCAGGCAACACCGCATTTGGACTGTATCTGGTATTCGTAGGTTTGGCCGGATTCTAGACCTTCAATGATAACCGTATTGGTGGTTACATCCACACTTGACCAAGAAGTTGATCCGGTGATTCGGTACCTTACGGAAAATTGATTTGAATTGGCCATCTCTTCCCAATCGAGCTTAAATGATTCGTAGGAGAGTGCTGTAGCAATGATATCAGTTGGAGGCTCACATCCTTGCATTGTTTCAAAGATAATGGCATCATTAAAGTCAGAGTTGAAGTTGCCGCATGTGGTCTGCACGATTACTTCATACGATGTCGTAGGTGTTAGACCTGACAGATTAATCGAATTGGTAGCCGTTGATTGTGTGAGCCAAGTCGACGTGCCTGTTGGGCGGTATTTGACAATGTATCCGGATGCTCCGTTGGCCGCATCCCAAGCAATTGATGCAGTGTTTGATGTGACAGATACCGTGGCTGCATTCAATGGTGCATCACAGGGGGCAGGTAGTGTAAAATTAGCTGCTTCTGAATATGGAGACCATCCCCCGGTACAATGTGATTGCACTTGATATTCGTAAGCGGCTTCAGGTGTTAAGTCGTTGAGTGTAATCGAGGTTGTACTTATGGTTTGAGATTGCCAGGTTGAAGTACCTGTAATTCTGTATCGAATCTGGTAGGAATTGGCACTTGATAGTGTACCCCATTGAATAGTTGCCGACGTGGCTCCTAAGATGATTACATTAAAGGCGGAAGGAATCGGGCAGGACTCTACGATTGTGAAATTTTCTGTCGCCACACATTGGTGTGCATCTGTGACCGTAATTTGATAAGTATTTTCTTCAAGACCACTGATGTCCTGAGTGGTGGCATCATTGGACCAAGCGTAGGTGTAAGATGGTGTTCCGCCATTTACCGTAAGGTCAATGGCTCCATCAGTATTTCCCGGAGTCGCATTTGTCGTGTTTGCCGTTAATAGTAATTCAGTGGGCTGTGTGATTATAAAGTCTTGAGATACGGATTCGCCTGTAGCATCGGTTATCGACAAAGAGTAACTACCGGCAGATAAGTTGGTACCGTCTCCTTGGCTCCAAGTGTAGGTGTAGGGTGGTGTACCGGCTGCGACAGTGACTGTTGCACTGCCGTTTGTATTCCCAAAACAAGATACATTGGTTGTACTAATGTTCATCGTTAAGCCACTCACCAAATAGCATAAATCCAATGTCCAAGCATTCAGCGTGCCACCGTCTGCGGCATATAAGTCATCTACAACAAGCTTCCAATCACCATTGATTTCTTCACCAATAAGGGTGTTGAGTGCTTCCATCGGCTGATAAGTAAGATTCTCTACCGGTGGGCATGGAATAGCTGCATAACTGTTTGCTGCGGCATCATCAAAATTGATTAAAATGTTATCGTCACCATTACAAATTTCACTTAATAACTGAATTTCGGTACCATTTGGGCTGACCAGCTTGATTTTTAAATCCTTGATCCACGTATGGGTGATGTCAAGATTCTTGACCTTAATGGAAGTCAAGGTGCCGGCATCGATAATTGAAATCGTAGATGTAAGTGTAATCGTTGCATTGTTCGGCATGGTTAAGGGTAGGTCATTTGCTGCAAAGCTCTTACAAAAGATGGCTTCTGTCGTAAAGGAAAAAGTGCTAGAAGCCACGCCTTCCTGACAAGGGTTGGCCGTCAGGATGCGCCAGTAGTAAGTCGTTGCAGGGCTTAGTGTGGTTTGGATTTGGTAGCTGGTACCCTCTTGGATTATGGCAGATTCTATAAGGTTGGCTAAGTTACTATCATCATAAAGCTCGACCGTATAGCCTTGGCTGTTATTGACGGGCGACCAACTGAGTGTTGGTGTTACAGAAGCGCCGGTTTGTTGATTTGTTGGATTGAGTAAAGTGGCTGGAGAAGGAGCATCGTTGGTGGCAAAAACGTACAATTCTTTTTGTACGGTGCCGGGTGTCCCAGTTGCCTGAATGGCCATATTGTAGCCACCTTCTGCTAGAGTATTGGTTGTCGAGATGGTGATGTTGGACGCATTGGGTACGGTTACGGTTTGTGGGCTAAAAGCCAAAGTCATACCGTTGGGTACATTGATTCCGGATAGTGATACATCACCGGTAAAACCGGCAATAGTGCCGATATTTATCGTGGTCAATGCAGAAGAAGGTGTGCAGATATCTATGCTGTCTTGTGTTAGTGATAGCGAAAACCCGGATTGTGCAGCACTAATGGTAAATACGACATCACTGATGTCAAAGAAGATATTGTCATGCCCTTTGACCATGATTTTAGCGTTATCGGTCGTTTGAGTAGGCATCGTGACACTTTGGCTGCCATCGTTAGGGACATTAGTCGCCAATACAATGGGGTAGGTCTCCCCACCATTTACAGATAAGAAGATGTCTACTTTGGTCGTGTTAATCGGTGCTAGGTGGGTGTTGGCCACATTCCAAGTAACCGTGCGGACACTTTGAGCAGACCAGTCAACATAGGTGTTGGGTTGAGTAACCACAAAAGGTCCGGCGACCGCATCTGTTGTTACGGTCATGTCATCATGGGTCGTACAGCCACCACCGGGGTGGTTGTCTCTCACGGTTAGCCTAAATTTCATCATCCGAGAGACAGATGGCAACACTTCCCAGTCCGGAAATAAATTGGCCATAGCCGGAAAAAATCTCTTTGGATTGTCAGTCGGTGAGTAGCTTCTAAATACAGGGCCTAGCGTGGCAGTTGCTTCTGGGGGCATGACTCCCACCTCCGAGTCCATCTGCTCCCAACAGTATGTCAAATTGTCGCCATCACCATCCGTTGCACTCCCCGTTAACACAAACGGTGTGGACACCGGGATGATATAATTTGCTCCGGCATTTGCCACCGGGGTGGCATTGTTGGGCGCAACAACTGTTGGGCAGCCGCTGCTTTGTCCCACCGTGATGTTGGCGTGAATTTCTTTTAGACTGGCTGTGTGGAAGTAGTCGTTACTATGTGCTTGGACGTTGGGAAAACAGACACCAGCATAACCCATGATAGTGGAGCCACTACCAGTCTCCATGGCGGTTTCATCATGGCGATTGCAATCATTATTTTGAGTGTGATTGCCACCAAATTGGTGACCCATTTCATGGCAGACATAGTCGACGTCAAATGGATCATTGACGGGCTGAGGACTGCCGGTAACACCTCTTGCCTTAAAACTCGTACATGGCGATCTGAGCGAAGCAATACCACCGCCACCGGTACTAAATACATGCCCGATGTCATAGTTGGCCGCACCAATGATATTGTCAACATTGGTCTGGTTTTGATTCAGCATAGCTTCACCATCAAAGTTAGAATATGGATCTGTGTTGGCATCCAAAGAGATGAGTTGGTCGTCATTGGCTACAATCTCTAGGGTTACCGCCAATTCACGCTCGTATACGCCATTGACACGGGTGATGGTGGTATTCATCGCACTCATGACACTTGCCACAGTCCCTCCATGAAATTGGGCGTATTCGCCGGTACAAGCAATGGCTAATCGATAGGTTCTAAGCTGGCAATCGCCATATTCCGGGGTCGCCATTTCTGGTTGTAATTGAGTGTTCTCTTCTATTTGACAGCTAATTGTCTGATCCGTCTGAAAATCACTTTTGTTATAGGCGATATAATCGTATTTGTTGGCCGTTGAGTAAGGGTCTATAAACCATGTCTTTGAGCCGGATAGCACCATGCCATGGAAGCCTTGCGGCGAAATATCAAAGCGAATACTAGCTGTTGGGTCGTCAATCCCCCATCCTTTGTAGGATTTGATCGCCGGAAATTTTGCGGCAAGCTCAGGTGCCATTACAGACGCAGAGACCACTTTGAATCGCTGGTAGCCCGCTTCAGGTGTGGGTATGTACACAACAATGGCATCAGAGTTGGATGCTCCGATTGCCCACTTGGGGGCACTTAAAAGGTTGATTTCCAACCCTTTAAAGTCAAGTGATAGCGTCCTGTATTGGTTGGGGATAATCTGTCGATCAGACTCCGGGATATCCGAAGGTGCGGATTGGTCTTGCCAAAAGGATTGATTTTGACCGTATACCGATACAGTCAACAGTATGGAAAAAAGTAGTAAGAAGGCTCTTTGAATCATGATGATTTTTTTACAATTATTAGGCCGTGAAACGAAGTTCACACCGAAAAAGATACAATTTGCTGTTCATAACAAAACAATCCCGATTGAAATTTGTCCAGACACTGAAAATCCAGTACCTTGCCCCGCAATAAAATACAACCATAGATGAAAGTTTTATCTGTTTTTCTTCTTCTTTTCTCGATGTTGGTCACGGGCTGTGCGCAGACCGTTCCAGCGGTTTATTCTGATATTCATGTGGATAAGTCAGGGCGAAAATACCTCCAAAAGGATGGCCACACTTATTATGCGAAGCAATTTCATTCTTATAAGACCTTAAAGCACTTGATTGGCAACCCTACCGGAAATTTGAACGGGATACAATTTGATTTTGACAAAAATGACCTTAGTGGGATCGTTTATTATGGATTGATTAATTTCAATGATTCCAAACACCCAACGCCAGTGTGGTACAAGAAAAAGGCAAAAATAAAAAATGGGAAAGCCTTTGTCGATATTAGAAAACGTCTTTCAGGTATCTATGATATGTCCGATTGGCAAGCCACAGGCGTCGGTACCCTTGGTTATCGTGTCCTTAATAAGAAAGGCAAAATGCTGTATGATGGTATCGTCACCTTTTTGTTTTCCGAAAGGACAGGATTCAAAGTGGCAACAACAGTCATAGAGGGTCCTTTTGTTAATAAATTGCAGCCTAGCGAAGTGACAATATCATTCACTACAAACAAATCGGTGATTGCGGAAGTCTTAGTAGAAGGTAAAGTCTTCAAGGACAAAGTTGCTACTAAGAAGCATGAGATTTTGATATCGGGGCTTGCGCCAAATACCAAGTATGATTATACCGTTAATTATAAGGATTATGCTCAGACTTACTCTTTTAAGACAGCGCCGGAAGATGGAGCTAGAAAGCCGTTTGTCTTCGCCTATTTAAGTGATTCTAGAGCCGGTAATGGCGGTGGAGAACGAAATCTTGGGGGTACTAATTTTTATGCTATGCGAAAGATAGGCGCACTGGCTTCTTACAATGATGTCGCCTTTATGCAGTTTACAGGTGACTTGGTCAATGGGTATGTTATTGATAAACAGGCCATTAACTTGCAGTATGCCAATTGGAAAAGAGCGGTTGAGCCGTATGGGCACTACTTCCCGATTGTGGCGGCTCAAGGTAACCATGAATGTGTTGCCATTAATTTTGTCGATGCAAATGGTAAAAGCAAAGCCTTTGTTGATAATTTCCCTTTTGAAACAGAATCTTGTACCGCAGTCTTTGCAGACAACTTTGTCAATCCAACCAATGGGCCCGATTCAGAAGATGGCGCGGAGTATGATCCACACCGAAATAAAGTCGATTTCCCACCTTATGACGAAACGGTTTTTTACTATATCTACGATAATGTAGCAATGATTGTGTTGAACTCTAATTACTTCTATACGCCAAGTATTACTAAAACACCATCAACAGGTGGTAACCTCCACGGATACATTATGGACCAGCAACTAAAATGGTTGGAAAAGACAGTTTTAGAGTTGGAGAAGAATCCAAATATTGACCACGTCTTTGTGACTCAACATACCCCTACTTTCCCCAATAGTGCTCATACAGGGGACGATATGTGGTACAATGGTAATAACGCCAAACGCCCTACAATTGCTGGAGTCCCAGTCAAAAAAGGAATCATTGAACGTCGAGACGAATACTTAGATATTTTGATTAATAAAAGCACAAAAGTTGTGGCCATGCTGACAGGTGATGAGCACAATTACAATAAAGTCAAGATAACACCGGATGTCAATATTTATCCCGATGGCTACGCCAATCAACTTGCTCGGAATAGAACCATTTGGCAAATCAATAATGGCTCTGCCGGTGCACCCTATTATGCTCAAGATAAAAATGTGCCTTGGTCAGATGCAGTGAGTAATTTCTCTACTCAGTTTGCACTTGTGCTTATCTATGTGGATGGAGATCGCGTTACCGCAAAAGTGTATAATCCGGATACTTTGGAGTTGATGGATGAATGGACATTGAAGTAGCCGATTGTGAAACCAGTTTGGTTAGGTATATATGGTTGTCATTTATTAAAAAATAGGACTGAGAGAGCAATACTTCGGTAAAAAAAATATTTGTAAAAAAAACATAGGAAGTCGGAAATTGTGGTCTAGCAAACTACAAAGCTCCGCCCCCTATGAGTAAGAGCAAAGCCTTTGTGACAAAGATAATAGAAAACATGGAAGGACTAAACAAAAAGAGACGGATTTTTCTAATTTCGTTATTCAGTACTTTTTTGAGTTTTCGCGGACGACACAATTTTCTAAATTTAGCTCGCTATGGAGATTACAGAAAATCACAACCTGTTTTTGTTTGATTTAATTTATTCAAAGTTAGATTTTAGGCCTAACTTGCATAAAATAAAGGAGCTACGCGCTTTTGTTAGAGATATAGGCAAAATTGCCGCTTAAATTTGACCGAAGTATTGATATAGAATCCGAGATAAATTTTATACTGAGAAAGAATAAAATTGTCCAACATAAAGACAATGTTGGGTGGAGCAATTACTTCCATCATATAAATCTGCATGGCCTGAGACTGTACCTGTAACGATTGAGATTAGAATTCTTCTATCGCTTAGGTTATCACACTGGCTTGGTGATAGGTGCGAATAATTACTATTGAAATTATTTACATCATCAGTGCCGAAAATAATTTTCAAATAACGATTTAATGAAGCAGCATTCAAAAAATAATAAAGACCATTTTTTCCCTTAATGGTACCATAATTTTTTGTACCATCTGTATTTGTAGAAACCTGAGTTCGATTAAGGATTTGAGATTCAGTTTTCTAAAGTTTTTCATTTTCAATTTGATTTTTTGAAGGCATAGCGGGCTATGGCGAAGAAAATTAAAGCAGAAAATGGACAATTTTTGGAAATCTGGAAGAAAAACAAAGGTAATTGTCAACTCCTAGGTAAATTTTACTTTGTTTTCTGAATCCAAAGGTTTGGTCGAACTCAGGTTAGAAGTCACAATACTTGGAATAACTACTCCAACCATATTCAAGGCGATAGATACTTTTAAGGCGCAGGTATTGTTCGTTTGAGCCGGATGTAATTTATAGACCCTATGAAAAGTAGTATCTAATGCCACCATAAATACTTATATTGCCATTCAGGACGATATTTGTATACGGTCCATTTTTTAATATTCAAATAATTTATAGGTGTTGCCCTATAGACCATAAGGTCATCGGGGAGCCCCATCTTATCTTTGTAAGTATGGAAGTACCTTTCCATCATGGCCACATCACGGCCTTTTGAAGGCATCACCGTAAACTGAAAATTACCGTCCTTTGTTTGAAAATGTACGTATTTCTCAAAAGTAGGTCCATGGTCTCTGAAAAAAAGAAAAGCTATGAAGCCAAAAGTAATTAGACCTGTGCTAAGTATTAGAAGGAAAGATTTCATTTTTGATTTAGTTACATTCTGTTTTTGGACTAGTTCCGGAATTAGTTTCTATTTGACCATTTTGTAGAATTCTGATGTCTTCGCCAAGGTCTCCTGCATTACATGCTGTTCCATATAATTCGCCATTGAAAAGTATTGCCCCTTTTGTATAAGGAATATCCATTCCTACAGAATTTGCAACATCAATAGCAAAGTTAGTGCAATTATACTCAAATAGATGGTACTCCGTTTTGCTTTCTTGAAGTTCTATCGATTCTTTTAATGCAGTATTGAATTCATTACATGTTAATTCATTTTAGTTAAATTTTACAGTGAACAATTCACTTTATTCACCAAAACCAATAATTAGTATTAATCGATGTCGCAATAATAAAGGTTTGTTTCGAATGAATAAAGGTCATTGTTTTTTTTTTTTCGCCGCAATTAAATTGTTTTTTTTTTTTTTTTACCCAAGTAGCTGGTAGTCAAATAGTTCTGAAATAAAAGTTTGCGATTTGTTTCTTGTTTTTTCCGAAGATTATTGAGATGAGTGGTTTTTTTTGATGGAGAGTTTTGCGAAAGCAGCAAGAAATGACCCTATAATTAGTATAGCTTTTACCGAAAATCGGTTATTCTATTGCTCAAGTCCTGCTCACCGATTGTGCACACTGAATGATTCGGAAGTGGAGTTTTTGCTCTATGGTTGTGGTGGACTTGGAGATTAGGTGTTTTTCTTCACTTTTTAGGTGTTTTTTTGCTGCAAAGCCTAAAAAAACTCAATCCTTAGACTAACTTTGCCGTTATGCATAGAACGAATTGGTCTGCGAGAATAGACTGTAAGTAAATCGGCGAGCATTTTTGCACAGAGATTTGCAATCCCGATGTTATCGGGAGTCACAGAATAACCGGCAAATCAGTTTGGTTTATGTATAAATAGATTATTCATTTTGCGCAAGCAAGAAAAAGCCCTTATTATTCGATTATTGGACAAAATGCTCATCAAAAGTTTTCTACCGCCCTTTGTAGTGGCGTTGGGGATAGCGTTGTTTGTGCTGACCATGCAAATTCTATGGGTTTATGTGGATGATATCATGGGCAAAGGGGTCAGTTTTTGGGTCTTGCTGGAATTTATTTTTTACTTGTCGATTTCGTTGATTCCGATGGCGATGAGTATTGCGATGCTACTGGCGTCGGTGATGACGATGGGCAACCTTGCGGAAAGATATGAGCTGGCGGCCATGAAGTCTTCCGGGATTTCTCTAGCGAGAATTATGCGCCCGTTGATTGTTTTGTCTGTTGGGATGGCAGCCTTGTCATTTATCTTCTCCAACTATTTGATTCCTATATCCAATCTTAAATTCAAATCAAGGCTGTACGATATCCGTACCCAAAAACCGGCGTTGAGTCTTGAAGAAAGTGTTTTTAATTATGATTTTCAGGGGTTTGTGATACGTATTGGGAAGAAGAAAGAAGATAAAGTCCATTTGGAAGACATACTCATCAATAGTCAAGGTACGCAATCCGGCACGAGTTCGGAGATTCTAGCGACAAAAGGAGAGATGTATACCACAGATGATAAGCGGTTTTTTGTGATGCGGCTACAAGATGGTTGGCAGTACCAAGAGATGAGTAAGTACAATAATCCAAAGAAAAAATATCCTTTTATCCGAACCAAGTTTTCTGAATGGCAGAAGGTCTTTGACTTGTCTGAGTTTCAGATGGATATGACAGATGAGAATCTATTTAAATCGCATCAGTCTATGCTTAATGTTGGGCAGTTGTTGGTGGCCATCGACTCCTTGAAAAAGAAAAAAGATAGCCGACTGAATAACCTGAAGAGTGCCACCAAACCGTTTTTTCCTTCCAATGATTCGACCAAAGTAATTACTCGATCCACAGCCACAGAAAAAGTGCTGACTAAGCGCCGTGAGCGAATGGGCATAGAACATACAAAGGAGGTAAGGCAAATTCCATTTAAAATTGATACCATTCATCAGATGTTAACCACTTTTCCGGAAGGAAAGCGATACAACCTGATTTCTAAGGCAAAAAGCACCGTTGGCCGGATTCAAAGTAGTGCCAATCGGGCGGCATCGATGCGTGCCGGTATTGACAAAAAATTGAGACTTTTCTGGTTTGAAATGCTGAGTAAATTTAATATCGCCTTCGCTTGTATTGTCTTTTTGTTTATTGGAGCACCGATGGGAGCGATTATTCGTAAAGGAGGGTTTGGATATCCGTTGTTAGTCGCTATTGTCTTTTTTATCCTTTTTGTGATGATTTCTATGATTGGCAAAAAGATGAATACTGAAAATGAGATGAATGTTTGGCTAGCCGCCTTTCTGTCTTCGATCGTGCTACTACCTGTTGGTTTTTATCTGACACGACAGGCCATGAGAGATGCACAAATAATCTCGCTGGATCGTTTGATAAATCTTCTGCCTAGGAAATTTCGTGGAAAATGACAACACAAAGAAAGACTTCTTTTGGGGGGCTGATCGGGCAGAATAAGATTTATTTTTTATTTTATTTACTGTTGTTATTAGTAGGAGCCTTTTTTTTAGGGCGGCTGGCACAGGGTGACGAAAATTTGTTTTTTGTGCCATATCGTACAAGTGTCTGGGACTCTGTCTTCAAATATGCGACACAATTGGCAGAGCCAATAGCTGTCTTGGTTGTGTTTTTAATTCTTCTTTTGAAGAGTTACCGAAAGGCAGCAAGTTTTGCGCTGGCAATGGGAGTTACGTTGTTGGTCGCTTGGCTTGCCAAATTGTTTTTTAAGCATAACCGGCCTTCGTTATATTTTTTTAAGACGCATCGTCCCGATGCCTTGGTACCGGTTGAAGGGGTTAAATTATTAACCGGAGATTCTAGTTTTCCTTCTGGGCATACGATGGCTGCTTTCACTATTTTTACGTTGTTAGCACTGTATACACGCCAAAAAAAATGGGGCTTTCTCTTCATTGCTTTAGCCGCAAGTGTTGGCTTGTCTCGGATTTATTTGGGTCAGCATTTTTTAAAGGATGTAGTTGCCGGTAGCATCTTTGGCGTGTTGATTGCTTTTGTCTTTTATGCACTTTTTGAGCGCTTACGCAATCATCCCAAATGGAACAAAGGTCTTCTTAAAAAAACAGCTCATTATGAAAAAACTAAATGAACTCAACGCTCAAGAATTTTTTGTCATCATCCAAAAAGGTACAGAGCGACCGTTTACGGGCGAGTATGATAAGCACTTTGATATTGGTACGTATGTGTGTCGGCAGTGTGATATGCCACTCTACAAAAGTGGAGATAAATTTGATTCTGGTTGTGGTTGGCCTTCTTTTGACGACGAGATTGAAGGGGCTGTTCTTCGCGTGGTGGATGCCGATGGGCAACGGACAGAAATTGTCTGCGCCAATTGTAAAGGGCACCTAGGTCATGTCTTTGAGGGAGAGCAGCTTACGCAAAAAAATACGAGACACTGCGTCAATTCTATTTCCATGAAATTTGTTCGGGATTAGCTTCTAGTTACTAGCTTCTAGCTTCTGGACACTAGCTTCTAGCTTCTAGTCACTAATTAATGTTCAGTCCATTTTACCGAATCCAAGTCAATCCCGTCCTTGTACATTTCCCAAATAGGACTCAGGTCCCGCATGTGTTGTGTGCCGCGCTTGATTTCGGTGATTGCTAAGTCAATGTCCTCTTTGGTGGTGAAACGTCCCAAGCTTAGACGCAGTGATGAATGTGCCAAATCGGAGCCAAGCCCATAAGCCAATAGTACATACGAAGGCTCTAGCGAAGCAGAAGTGCAGGCAGAGCCGGAAGATACGGATAATTGCTTGTTAAAAGTCATCATTAGACCTTCGCCTTCGACATGCTTGAAGGATATGTTGGTGACATGCGGCATCCTGTTTTCTTTGTGGCCGTTGAGATATGTTTCTTCGATTTTAAGCAGCTCAATCTCTAAGTGATTACGGAGTTTTTCAAGTCTCTTGGATTCTGCTTTCATTTCTGAAAGGGCAATTTCAGCAGCCTTTCCAAAGCCGACAATACTTGGTACATTGAGTGTGCCGGAGCGCATGCCACGCTCATGGCCTCCCCCGTGTATTTGGGCGGTAACCTTGACCCTTGGGTTGCGCCGGCGGACATAAAGAGCTCCAATACCTTTGGGACCATACATCTTATGTGCACTCATAGCGAGTAGGTGAATGCCCATCTTGTTGACATCAATGGGCACCTTTCCGGCTGCTTGAGTGGCATCAGTAAAAAAAAGGACACCTGCTTCTGCACATATTTTTCCAATTTCTTCCATCGGTTGGATGACGCCCGTTTCGTTGTTGGCCCACATGATGGAGATAAGTATCGTCGTTGGTTTGATGGCGGCTTTTAGTTCATCCAAATCTAGCATTCCATCATTTTTTACCGAAAGGTAAGTGACGTCAGCACCTTTTTTTTCTAAAGCCTTACAGGTGTCAAGTACTGCTTTGTGCTCTGTGTTGACGGTGATGATGTGATTGCCTTTGCGGGCGTACATCTCGTACACACCCTTGATCGCCAAATTGTCCGATTCTGTGGCACCAGAAGTAAAAATAATCTCTTTGGGGCTCGCACCGATAAGTTGAGCTACTTGAGCCCGACCGTTGTCTACGCCTTCTTCGGCAGCCCAACCATAGGGATGATTGCGACTGGCTGCATTGCCATAATGCTGGGTGAAATAGGGTAGCATGGATTCGACGACTCTAGGGTCGACAGCTGTAGTGGAATTATTATCTAAATAGACGATTCTTTTTTTGAGCATTCTTTTCTTTTTTGGTCATGAGCAGGTAGTCAACACAAGCTCACAATAAAAACCGCCTTACGGCAAAAATGTTTAGAATTTGTCTAAATAAGGTGTTTCTAGGAGTATATTTTTGTCGTAAGGGTTTTGGCGCGAAGGGAAGCAAAAATGAAACGGCGAGAATCCTATATAATCTACAACATCTACCGAGGGTGCATTTCAAAATGGCGTATATTTTTTTTTGGTTTTGAGACTTATTGCACAGATGTAATTTGCTGATTAACAACCAAATATCACTTGAAAGACAAAGATTAACGCACAATTACCCAAAAACACATTAGTACAAAGTGGTCTTCCCAACTTCGCTGTTCTCTAATTTGGATGCCACCCAATGGGGCATTCATCTACCGAGCTTTGCCTAGCAGAATACCCATTTTTTTTGTATCTTTGGGCACAAAAGAAGCTCAATGCCTAATCAAAAATTTTATCAACCCTTTCAAAAACCATCTAAGGAAGAATGGTATGAATTGCTTGGTGATTCTGTTACTAAAACCTACCGTGTTTCGGGAAAAATCAAGGTGCCTGTTTTTATACATGAATCTGATGGTATAAAAAATGAGCCTTTGGTAGGTAAGTTGGATAATGATTGGAAGATTGCAGCTCAAATTTTAGGTAGTACTAAGGATGCCAACCCAAAAGCGTTGAAAGCTTTAGCCGGTGGTGCCGAAGAAGTGGTATTTGTTTTGCGAAAGCAAGCGGACTTAGGGGAATTGCTAAAGGGGGTTGAATGTCCAATGATTTTGACTTCTTTCAGATTGAAAAAGCAGAGTGCAAATTCTATGCAAGCTCTAGTGGAAAGCTTTCATCTCTTTGCCACCAAAAAAGGTTGGAATACTCAAAAAATGACTGGTAGCTTTCAGCTTGAACCTTTTACAAAAGGGAAGCGGATACGACCAAATTTGATGAGCTACTGGGAACTAGCGCGAGAGTTATTTCCTCAGTATCATTTTTTATGCTTGCGCCAAAATGCAAAGCTAGATGTGGAAATGGCATTTAAAGAATTGATTCGTCAAGCAGATAAGCTGCTTAAAATGACAGTCTACAAGCAAGAAATGGCAAATGCGATACAATTTCAACTCTTCGCAGACCCAAATACCTTGAAGACGATTGCTTCTATTCGGGCATTTAAGATATTGTGGTGGAACCTGATGAAAGTGCATGGGTTAGCTTTAGCTTTCCCCAATATCTTTGTGGAGTTGGATGATTCTTCTTGGAGTAAAGATGCCAACCAGAATAAAATCTTGGCCACCGCACAGGCAATGGCAGCGGTCATAGGTGGTTGTGACCACCTGCTAATTCCGGATACAACTGCGGATGCTTTTTCCGAAAGGATTAGCCTTAATATCCATCACATCCTAAAAATGGAAGCTACGATGGATCGTGTCATAGACCCGGCAAGTGGAAGCATGCTGATAGAGGCGATGACACAGGCGATTGCTAAGAGCGCTTGGGATAGTTGATTGCACAATGTTTTTCTGATAAGTGTTTTTTGTTATTGTCCTAAATTTTCCTTATTTTAGCGAAAGATTTAGGCATTATGGAAAGACGAGATTTTCTATATTTATTATCTTCTCCCAAAGCTAGTGATAGCTATCCGACTAACCCGCCTAGTGCGTTAGGGTTGGATATGTATACGGGTGAATGGGGGTTTGCAGAAGCATCTCATTTGTTGCGAAGATTATCTTTTGGGCCTTCTTTGTCGGATATTTTGCAAGCGGAGCAGATGACGATGAATGAAGCAGTGGATATGATGTTGGCAGACCAGCCACTGCCTTTCCCCCCGTTAAATGCGGACTATCCGGAAGACCAATCAACTCCGGTGGGTGAATCATGGGTCGGTAAGCCATTAAATGTTGTCAATAAAACACTGCACACCAATAAGAGAAGAGCAGCTGTCTTGGCTTGGAATCGGGAAGTGATTTTTATCGAAGGGCTCACTATTCGAGAAAAAATGACCTTGTTTTGGCACAATCATTTTGCAACAGGCGGATTAAGTATTCCTGAAGCGGCGTATAGGCACTTGACACTATTGCGGACGCATGCCTTGGGCAATTTTAGGCAACTGGCTAAAGATGTTACGGTAGATGCTCGGATGTTGAGATACCTCAATGGCAATAAGAATAATAAAAACCAGCCCAACGAAAATTATGCTCGTGAATTATTAGAATTATTTACAGTGGGTAAGGGCCCCCAAATCGCTCCAGGTAATTATACCAATTATACAGAAGACGATGTGGTGGCTTGCGCCAAAATATTAACTGGTTGGAAAATAAAAGGACAAAATTCATCCGATGCTACTATCCCGTTGGAAGTTTACTTTAAACCAACAAAGCATTCTCCGGGGCAAAAAATATTGTCTTCGGCTTTCGGCAACGTCACCATTGAAGAAAATGGGGCAAACGAGTATAAGGATTTGATTGATGTGATTTTTCAGCAAGAAGCAGTAGCTAAGTTTATTGTCACAAAGCTCTATCGTTTTTTCGTGTATTATGATATTACGCCTTCGGTTCAGTCTAATGTTATTAACCCGTTGACACAATTGTTGATTGATAGTGATTATGAGATAAAGCCGGTGTTAGCCAAGCTTTTTAAGAGCGAACACTTTTTTGATGTAGCTTCGCGCGGGTGTTTGCTTAAGCACCCGATTGATTTTTTGGAGTCCTTTGCAAAGCAACTGGAATGGCCCGTGCCGGAAGAGCTGGATAAACGCTATCGCTTTCATCGAAAATATTCTAACTATCAGATTAATATTGGGATGCGTTATTTGTTTCCCCCATCTGTGGCAGGATGGAAAGCTTATTATCAGTCCCCTTCATTTCATCGTATTTGGATTAATCCGGCCAGCTATCAAGCTCGAAATGACATTAAAAATACGATATTGAGTGTAGGTGTCATCTCTTATGGAACGCACTTTCCGATTGATTTGATTGGGACTATTCAACAAACTACTAATCCATCTAGCCCCACTGTAATTGTGGATGAGCTGACTAAGGTCTTGTTGCCCGTGCCGATTAGTAATAGCTTGAGATTTTATCTCAAAACAATCTTGATTCCCGGTTTGCCGGATAGTGAGTGGACTGTTGAATATAATAATTACCTTGATAATCCTAATGATGAAGCGATTCGAATGTCCATTGAAGCAAAGATTAGGGCTTTGTTGCAAAAAATAATCGAATTGCCAGAATTTCAGTTGAGTTAGCCGTATTAAGTAAAATATCGATGATGATTACAAAAAAGAAACGACCAAAAGTATTAAAATCACTGCGTAAGAAAGTGAATCGCCCAAACATTTTTTCACGGCGAGATTTATTTCGCCGCAAGGCTAAGATGTACTCACCGGCTAAGGCAGATTATCAGTTTGATGGGCCAAGCGAGCTAGGCTTGGATCCCTACTTAGGGCCTTGGACCATCCAGCAGGCAGGGCATTTGTTGCGTCGAACCACCTTTGGGCCGACTTATGCGATGATGAAAGATGCTGTAAATAATGGTATGAATGCGACAATTGACTCCTTGATGACGATGGCTCCTGAGCCGAGTGCACCGGTCAATTATTATTATACAGACGACCCCAACGTAGCTATTGGTGAATCGTGGTTGACAGCACCTTGGATTGATGGAATCGAAGATGACCAATATGCTTATCGGCATACTTCTATTCGGGCATGGCAAATGGACTTGTTGATGAAAGAGTCCGTCTCGATTCAGGAGAAAATGACTTTGTTTTGGCATAACCATTTTGTGACTAGCGATATTGATGAGCCGGTGGCTTTGTATCGTTATATCAAACTCTTGCGAGCAAATGCTATGGGCAATTTTAAGCAATTGACCAAAGATATTACGGTGGATGCCGCAATGCTTTCTTATCTAAATGGTAATGAAAATATTGCAGAAGAACCAAATGAAAATTACGCAAGAGAGTTGTTGGAGCTTTTTACAATTGGAAAAGGGCCTTTGGTAGGACCTGGAGATTATACCAATTATACAGAAGAAGATGTGGTGGCTGTCGCAAAAATAATGACTGGTTGGTATACGGATAATGACTATTCTTATAATCCTAATGAATTGTTGGAAGTAAATTTTTATGATGATGTTCATGACCAAACAGACAAACAATTGTCTCCTAGATTTGGGAATGCCGTGATTGCTAATAACGGTGCTGATGAGTATAAGGATTTGATTGATGTGGTTTTTCAGCAAGATGAAGTTGCTCGTTTTTTGGTGCGTAAACTGTACCAATGGTTTGTCTATTATAAAATTACACCGACCACAGAGTTGAATGTTATTGAGCCGCTTGCGCAAATATTAAGAAATAATGATTATAATATTCAGGTGGTTTTGGAGACCCTTTTAAAGAGTGAGCATTTTTATGATGTACTGAGTATGGGCTGTGTGATTCAAAATCCAATTGATTTTACTATGTCTTCGCTCAAACAGTTTAATGTACCATATCCTGATGAGCTGAACGAGCACTATGCATGGATGATGTATGTCTTTTACTTTAGTTATGAGTTTGGGATGGAGTATTTTTTGCCCCCATCTGTAGCAGGTTGGAAGGCTTATTACCAATCACCCGGGTTTTATCGGATTTGGATAAATTCTGTCAACTTGGATACACGTCGAAGATTGTCGGGTGGGTTGATCTGGGGCTGGGAAGATGAAGAGCTAGTCTTTCAAGTACCGGTAATTGACTTTTTACAAAGCATTGATGATCCGGCAAATCCCAATTCCCTAATCTCTGAGTTTGCTACAATTTTGTTTCCCTTGCCTTTGGCTGCCAATCAATTGGCTTTTCTGAAAGGAAGTCTATTGCAAGGTTTGCCAGATTTTGAGTGGACAACAGAATACAATAACTACGTAAGTAATCCGGATGATATTAATATTCAAATGAGCCTGGAAGCTAAGCTGCGGAATTTATTGTTTATGATGAGTGTTCTACCAGAACGCCATTTAAGCTAATTCAAAATAAAAATAAAAATTGACGTATGAAACGTAGAGATTTTTTAAAAAAAGCAAGCATTACTATTGCAGGGGCACCAATTGCTCTAAAACAAGTAGGGTTACAATCAATGACCAACTCCTTGTTACTCAGCCAGTTAGACCCTGCCAATGACAAGGTGTTAGTGGTTATCTTTTTGAACGGTGGTAATGATGGACTCAATACAATGATCCCGTTAGATCAATATGATAATTTGGCCGCAGTTCGGGGCAATATACTTATTCCGCAAGGCCAGATTTTGGCAGGAACAGCAACGAATGGCTTTCATCCATCTGCTCTAGGATTAAAGGGTTTATTTGATGAAGGATATTTAGGGGTCATTCAGTCAGTCGGTTATCCGAATCAAAATCGATCGCATTTTCGGTCCACAGATATTTATAATTCAGCATCATCTGCCGAGAATTATGTTGATACGGGTTGGCTGGGGCGTTGGATGGATTTGACTTATCCCGGCTTCCCAACGGGCTATCCCAATGCTGATACTCCTGACCCCGTGGCTGTAACGATGATATCTCAAGCTGCAGAAACCTGCCAAGGAGTTAACGTCAACTATAGTTATCCGGTTGAAAATCCTTTCGATAACACAACTTTGCCTACCGGAGCTCAATCTCCAGCTCCGGATAGTCCTTATGGGGATGAGCTCACTTTTTTGAGACAGACCATTAATCAGAGCAACCAGTACTCTACAATTGTGGAAGCTTTGGCCACACAAGGGACGACAACAGTGGAGTATCCTGATACAGGCTTAGCTAGTCAGCTGAAAAATATCGCCTACTTGGTGAGTGGAGGCTCTACCACAAAGGTGTATTTTGCTACCTTGGGTGGGTTTGATACGCATTCTGACCAGGTTGATGAGACGAATGTGACTTTGGGAGACCATGCCGACTTGCTCAAAGAATTGTCTGATGCCATTAGCGCCTTTCAGAAAGATATGAAAAATCAGGGTCTCTCCAAAAAAGTTCTAGGAATGACCTATACTGAATTTGGCCGACGGATTCGTTCCAATGGTAGTTTTGGTACAGATCATGGTACGGCTGGTCCGATATTTTTATTTGGAGAATGTGTGCAGGCCGGGATATTAGGAGATAATCCGATTATTTCTACCGATGTGTCACAAAATGAAGGTGTGCCAATGCAGTATGATTTTAGGTCAGTGTATGGTACGGTGCTCAAAACTTGGTTTGAAGTGCCGCAGTCAGATGTAGATGCATTATTGTTTGAAAATTTCCAGAACTTGCCGATTATTACACCGTGCGGCCCGGATGCAACTGACAACATATACACTGATGCTATTGATGCGTCCATTAATCCAAATCCATTTGGTAGCCACCCTGTTGTTTCTTTTACGGCCATTAATCGGTCTCAAACGCTAATTCAGGTATTTGATGCGATGGGTAGCTTGGTTATTGATGTGGCCAATAAAAAATATGAGCCGGGTAGCCATGAAATTCCAATAAATACGGATAAATTGTCAAAAGGTGTGTATTATTGCCGAATAGCTTTTGGTAGCGCTCAGAAAACGATTCGAATGGTGAAGCTTTAATTTTTTCCGAAAGGAAGTGATGTCAACATAACACAAAGAAAATGAATAATCCTTTTGTCATTCAAGTAAATGATACTCATTCTTATGAATTGCAACCTGATGCTCTGGGGGCGTTGGATTTTGTAAAATTGGACCCTACTCATTGGCAAGTACTAGATGGTGGTATTGCTTATCAGGTAGAGCTCAAGGCCTTTGATTATCCCAACCGCAAGATGGAATTAGCCATTAATGGGGAGTGTTTTCAGGTTCATATTGATGATAAGTATGCCCAACTAATTGATAGAATGGGATTGACGAAAGACATCGTTGTGGAAATCTCAGATATTCAGGCGCCTATGCCCGGACTAGTCTTGAAGGTAAACTACCAGGTCGGCGATAGCTTTGAAAAAGGAGAGCCGCTGCTTATCTTGGAAGCTATGAAGATGGAGAACGTCATTAAAGCGCCCTGTGATGGAACAGTTACTCAAGTCCTTGTCAAAGATGGACAATCTGTCGAGAAAGGGCAAGTATTGTTAGAGTTATAGCAAAAATGGGCTAATAACTTGTGCTCATTGTGCTGAATAAGGCAGATGCAAAAATAAAAAAAACCTTGATAATCAATTGATTATCAAGGTTTTTGTAGTAGCGGGGGCTGGACTTGAACCAACGACCTTCGGGTTATGAGCCCGACGAGCTACCAACTGCTCCACCCCGCGATATAAACCCCTTCTTTTAAGGGACTGCAAAGATATGGATTCTTTTTTTCATTTCCAAGCTAAATGAAAATTTCTTTTCTGGTTAGTGAATTAAGGTCAGATCTCCCTTATATAGACGCTTCTCTCCTGATGGGCAAGTGAGCACAGCCAAATAGACATATGTATCTTCGGGTAACACCTTGTCTTGATAAGTGCCATCCCAACCACTATTGTCTTTTCCATTAAAGACTTTTGTACCCCACCGATCATATACAAATAATTCTATTCTGCTGACCGTTGGGCTGACGTGGAGTAGGCGAAAGACATCATTCAAGTGGTCGCCATTGGGGCTAAAGGCTGTAGGTATGTCTGCGTCTAAATGACAGCTAGGCTCGATGTCTTCTACTTTTACAAAAATGGAGTCAGTGGATAAGCAGCCATGAATGTCCGTGACTGCCACATAAAACCAAGTGTCTATTGTCGGGGAGACAGTGGTCGATGGACAGTCTATACAATTGACCAAATTGTTCGGTGTCCAAATATATTGGGCATAATCATCCGTTACGTTAATTTCGATTTGCTCACCCAGTTGTATCGTTGGGTTATTGGGGGCAATCAAAATTTCAGGATTAGGTAATACTTGTAAATCCACACAATAAGTACTGTCACACCCACTAGAACTGGTTGCTTCATGACAATATTGACCGGTTTCATAGAGTACTTGTCCTTGAAATATTATAGAGTCATTTTGACAAATTGTCTTCGCGTCCACCTGTAGAATACTATCTAATAAACTTAGCTCCACACAGGAAATCTCAAGGCATCCGTACCCGTGAACAATGGTGTCACAATACATACCGGATACACTCACTTCTTGACCAAAAAGAACAGCACTCGCACCTGAGCAAATCTCCATGGTGGATTGCTCCAGCAAAGTATCTTGTATGATATTTATTTGGACGCCAATAGTGTCAATACAGCCATCTTCCGTTTTTCCTTTTACCGTAAGGTGAGTACTTTCTGTTGGTACAAATTCAATAGTAGAACAAGAAGAATTTTGACACTGATCATTCATGCTTGGTGTCCAAAAATAAGTGTCTGCTCCGGTCACTTCAATAGAGACCGTATCGCCAAGGCAGATGTTTTGATCTGGTGTTATGATTAAGTCAACGCCATCAAAAAAGAGAACTTGAACTTCGTCTGTCGATGAGCAAAGACCGTTGGATACCTGTAGTGTGAAGGTTGTATTTTCTGTGGTTAGGACGGTTGGGTTACTTGCGGTGGGGTCATCAAGGTAGGGAGCACCGGGTGTCCAAAAAAACTCACTTCCATCTGGAATATTGCCTGTGGAAAGTTGAGCTGTTGCACCAAAGCAAATAGAGATATTATCTCCTGCTTGCGCAATAGGTATTTCCTCAACATTAACAAATACAGTGTCAGTGGCTTGGCAATAAGCATTCGTCACTGTCAAAATATATGGAGTGGAAGTGGTGGGGCTGACTGTTTGAATCTGCAGAGAAGGGTCAAGGATATCTTCGCCTTGCCAAAAATAGGAATCCCCTTCTGCGGCGATAAGTGTGGCTTCGTCACCTTGGCATATGCTTTCCGGAGCTTCCCAAATTCGGAGCTTTGGCATAACAACTATTTGATATTCTTTTTCGATGAGACAAGTCCCATTTTCTTTTAAAATAAGTGTGTATAATTTGGGGTTGAAGCTTTCATTGACTTGCGTAAAAAAGGTCTCCGCACAGGATTGGCAGCCAATACCGGCTTGATTGTTCCAAAGATAATTGGCGCCCAAAGAAGCTGGAAAGCCAATTGGTATAGACGCACCGGAGCAGATCGTATCTATCTTTGTCGCAGGATAAAAAATCGGGGCAGTCACCTTTTGTACGGTCGATGAGCAAGCACAATTGTCTAGTGTGCCAATAC
Source organism: Lepetodrilus ovalis (assembly GCA_032361185.1). NCBI lineage: Eukaryota > Metazoa > Mollusca > Gastropoda > Lepetellida > Lepetodrilidae > Lepetodrilus > Lepetodrilus ovalis. The sequence goes on along the minus strand of JAUTBQ010165932.1, from coordinate 17,159 downwards.
TGACTAGTAACTTACAGATATCTGACGGTGAGACGGCTTGCGCAAAAATATCCAAAGTGGCATTATTGCCATTGTCTAAATATTCTGCGAAAGAATAGCTTGCGACAAAATTATCTCCGGCTGAAACTTGGTCATCACTATCTTGGTCTAAATATAATCGGACAACGATGGAGTCTGTATTGATAATACCAATATTGGTTATCTGGACGGAAAGGTGGGCAAGATTGTTGTTTGCAGAGAGGGGGAGAGCCGTAAAGTTGTCAATGAAGAAGCTGGGTTTTTTAAGGTTTATGTTTGCTTGTTGGTTGCCTGTTTGGACTTGGATATTGCAATTTTGATTTTGACAATTGGCAGCGGATTGAGTGGTTGTCAAAAAAGGTATTGACAAAGACTGGCAGCCATAATCGGAAAACCCAATTAACTGAAAAGACAGGCTGGCAAAAGTAATTCCTTGCGGAAAGGTCCAATGTAACTCATTTCCAATAACTGTAGGGACACAATTTATACTGCCGCTACAAGAGTTGGGTACATAGCTTATGTTGGCAGGAAGTTGTGCTATTATTTTGTCAGTATTTCCGGAAGGAGACGATAGGTTGAAGTTGGCGTTGATGGTTAGTGTGTCAGAACATGGTAGCATCTCGGAAATGCTAAGCGCAATAGATGTCTCGTAGGGTTGGCTGATACCGCTGATGAAGATAGGGGCTCCAATTTGTGAGACGGAATTAGTTGGTAAGTTGCAAAGTTTTTTTCCTGACGTTGTGTAGGTGATGGCTGATCCTGAGATGAAATTACAATTGGTTGTTGCTTTAAATCTTAGTGTCGCCGAATTGTTAGGTGCAGATGTAATACCCGGAAGGCCGTGTAAGGTTAATGTGTCTAATTCGTCAGTAAGTGTCCAGCGGAAGACTTGGTTGCCCATGTCGGTGGGGTTGGTGACGGTCAAAAATATATTGCTTCCTGCCGGCCACTCTATTTGGCTGGTTGCATTTTGGATGACGACACCAGGTGGTAAGTGAGCATCTAAAATTAAATCGAAAATTGATCCTAGCCCTGCATTAAATACTTTGACTGATGACCACGGAGTCGTATCACATAGGCTGACAGTTTGGCTCGTGATATCAGGGACGATGTCAACTACACCGGGAGGAGAGAAGATGGTGCATTGGGTGGCATTCGCATTACATGATTCTTGGATGGGGTCAGATACGGGACTGCAATTCCAGCCATAGTTGAGCTTAAGTTGGACCGGGGAGCAGGATGTATTTTTGGCAATAAGCCGTAGCCGGAGTGTGTCACATTTGTTGATATTGCCGACTTGAAAAAAACCATTTTGATCGTTTATCTCTGTGTTATTTAGTCGATTGATTAGCCTAAAATTTTCGAGTAAGTGGGCATTGTCGGTCGGGTAGAGCCAAGTATTGGGAGCATCAGTAGCAAAGCTATTTGTGGCACAGGAGAAAGCGGTGTTGGTTAAGATGAAATCCCAAGAGATGCTATCCGATAGTGCATTTTGGTCACAAAAATCAAAGGTGATAGATAGGTTGGGGTTTTTGCCTTTTAGTTTTAAGCCAATACTTTTGTTGATTTCTTCTTTGTACCCCAAGTTTTGCGGAAGCCAATCAAAGTCAATGTCTCCAAGGTAGGTCGAACCACCTTTGAAAGAGCAATTTTCACCGGTATAGTTAAACCTAAAACGGACATATACATTGTCATCCCAAAATAACTCCGGCATGTCACTCAATTTGAAAACATAAAATCCAATAATATCTTCGTTTGGATAGGTGATTGCTGCGGGCTCGATATAGCTAAAGTGAACTTCTGTTGTGTCAGGATAATTGAGAATATACTCCCCGTTGAGTGTGGCAAATTCAATGTATGAATGAGTCAGGTCTAGTCCGGCTACTTTGGGAATGCGGAGTTGCCGGAAGGCGACCGTTTGTCGGTATTCGTTAGGGAAGAAGTTTGGATAAACACCTGTGTACATCGGAAGGATGAATCCATCATCTGTTAGATTACTGCATAGGCTAATACTCTTGAATCCATCTTGACCAGCAAAATTAAGAATGTTGCCAATTTCAAAAAAACTGGTTTTACAATGACACAAGTATCTTTCGTCATCGGAAGGGTTGGGGTAGTCAGAAAGGTAAATCTTTGGCTCAATAAATAGACCCATAATGCCATATGATTGTCCATTTTCAAAGTTGTAATTGATGATAAAGCGACCATCAAATAGAATTGAATCCCCTTTGGCATATTTAAAATCTAGTGGGATGTTGCCGGCGGTTTGTTGGGAGGGCGAAAAATCAAACTTATATACAATCTGTTCACCGAGTATCTCAGCTGAGATTAAATGGGCCTGTGGACATTGATAATAAATATTTTGGCTCTTGTCATAGATTTGTAATCTCTTTTGATAGTTGATAAATCCATTCTCTGGATTAAGTAATTTGACTATCTCTTCATGCTTCGTTTCGGGAGCAACGCCAAAGGTGGTTTGTAGGTCGAGTGTAAGGTTGAAGTATGCGTGTGGAAAAGCGGTCTCGCCGTAATCTTCTATAACCACAGCATGCATCTGTGTGCGGACAGTATCTCCTTGGACAGCGCGGTCTAGCCGGATATTGTCAAAATTAAGCATACCATTATTGTCTGGGATATGGTCGTCATTATTGTCAGGCAGTCCATAGGTCGACCGCTTCATACTAAATGAATAGGCCGGATAGCCAACTAAAGAATCTACGCAAACACCTTCAGGCTCAATGGTGAATGATGAGCGTTGGAAGTTGCAATATTGAATGGGGTAGCCGGGTGCGCAACCTGCTATATTCATGGCTGCCGAAAAAGTCAACTCTACTAAAGTTGGTGGTTGTAAGCATCCTCCGGGTGCTTTTTCACAAAAGTGAGAGCAAGAAGAAAGTAGACTGTCTTTTTTGGGTGGTGTTAAATCATAACACAAAGTATCTAGGTTGAAATGAATCGGAATGTCTATCGTTCCTTGGTCAAAAGGCAAAGGCATTGGGTATTCGATTTCGATATGTTGGCCATCATTTGAGATGTCAATGTTGGAAGGTACGATATTTTCTAGACTAAAATCTATGGGCATGGTTGACAACATCCCGCAAGGGAAATCAAGTGCGACAGACAAAGTCCCGGAGTTAGCTGAGAGCATTTGGTTTGGACTCCGGATAAAATAGGTCAACGTTTGATCTTGGTTGTCCTCTAGTGGCAAGGCACCAAGAGTGCCCACTAATAAAGTATCCGATTGGTGCACTTCGGTGAGATTGTGATGGATGTCATTGGAGACAGTACAGTCTTTTTGGTAATCACTGTGGATGGAAAACTCAACACCCAAGAAGGCGCATTCTGAATTGCAGGCGACCATGTCCCACAGTAATGTGACTCCCGTATTTGGCGCAATGTGTGGAATAGTGACGGCGAGCTTAGTGTATGTATTTTCTAGTGGGAAGCATGTTGTGGGGTCAATATTGTCTTCTAATTCAGGCGTGATATATGTTGTGTCACCATTTGATATCAAAGTCACTGGATGCTCTAAAAATGGGAAGTCGAGCGTAGAAATATCTATTTTGATATCAGATGCATCAATGTGGTCGCTCAAGTTAGTTATCGAGACCCCTTCTTGGAGAAGACTGTTGTTACATTTTATTTCTGTTACCAATAAGTCTGCTTTTAGAATGTCTCCCAAATCATCGTTGGGGTCAGCAAAAATAATTGCTTGACTGGAAAAATTGGAACAGGCTTCATTGTTGCAGCCCCATTCGACAGATAGTCCGGAATATATTTTTATAGTTGTATTTTCAACGCAAGCCGTAATGTGTATTTCTTCTTCCACAATCATTTCCTCGCCTTGCTCAAATAATGTGTCACCATCTCCAATAGCCATAAAATCAACTCCTGAGAATGATTGCTTGAAAAGAGTTGATTCATTATTCATTACCGTACCGTTGCCCATACTTATCTCTAGACCTTCATCATGTGTGTCGGTGAATACAAAATATTTTACAGGCCCTGGCCGAGTGTTGCGAATTGTAATTTGACGGTGGATGATATCTCCCTTTTGTCCATGGACGATAGGATCTGATACTTGCGTAAAAAGCAAAAGCGATGTGCCAATTTCAAACTGGTTGGAGGATGCATTGGTTGACGATGTACTATTGGATTCGTAGGTGATATTGTAGGTGAATAACTGGCCTGCATCCACACATTGAGAAACAGCGCAAGGGGCTTGCGCCCAAAAAATAACAGAAGCATTTTCATTTGACGCAAGGTCGCTAAGAATGAATACCGGATGGGTTAAGTCGGTGATGTTGTGCTCTACCGCTCCACTGATACTGCCGGGCACATATTCCATTTCGCAAGGGAAAGAAAGAGTGACTTTGATATTCTCTTCAGTCGTGTTGGTATTATTATGAACGGAGAATTGAAAAGGAGCATCGTGACAGACAAAGAAATTCTGTGGATTAGTAAAGGTAAAGGTTTGTGAGTAAATGGAAGTGGTCAACCAAAGTAGAAAAAATGTAAATAATAGGTGTAAATTTTTCATTATATCTATCTCTTGAACAACGCTACTTAGCAACTATTTCAAAGCGATTAGCCTCTAGGATCGAAAAGTAGAAGTAAATAGCTGAATTTCAGTAAGTTAGGCGATACTTGGGATGTTTTACGTAGATTGCTTGGGAAGGTTGCTACCTTATTAACCTCTATTCGATTAAGAATTTGAGATTCAGTTTTCTATCCCGATAGCTACCGGGATAGAAAATTAAAGCAGAAAATGGACATTTTTTGGAAATCAGGAAGAAAAACAAAGGAAATTGTCAACTCCTAAGTAAATTTTACTTTGTTTTCTGAATCCAAAGGTTCGGTCGAATACTGGTTATTAGTGTATTATGGCTAAGAAACCCATTGCCATGTTAGTGGCATCTGTGCCTAGTCAATAAACTCAGGGCATTATCAAGTAGGACTAAATTTGTACTTGGCTTACTTTCCTTTTCCCTTGAGAATAACCAAAACTGTGTAGAAAAGAATTTTAATATCAAGTGCTAGTGACATATTCTCAATATACAATATGTCAAACTGTAGCCGCTTAATCATTTGGTCAACATTGGAAGCATATCCATACTTTACTTGTCCCCAAGAAGTGATGCCGGGGCGGACTTTTAGGAGGTGACGATAATGTGGAGCTCGCAACATGATTTTGTCGATATAATACTGACGTTCTGGACGGGGGCCGACCAAAGACATATCGCCAACGAGTACGTTCCAAAAGTTGGGCCATTCGTCAATCCGATATTTACGCATCTTGGCACCCCAAGGAGTACAGCGGCTGTCACCTGTTTGCGAAAGCATCGGACCGGAAGCTTCCGCATCCACATGCATAGATCTGAATTTAATGATTTTAAAAGGCTTTCCATTGAGACCTATCCGTTCTTGCAAATAAAAAATAGGCCCAGGTGAAGAGAGCTTGACCAATATGGCACTTAGAAGAAGCAATGGCGAGAACAACACAATCATAAAAATACTAACAGAAACATCAATTCCACGCTTGATTACTTGTTGCCAAGAAGGCATTAAATCACGCTCAATTTCTATTAGAATTTCACCGTATACATGATTCATCTTTACAGCACCTAGTACGATTTCATACATGTCAGGAATGACTTTGATGAGTATTTTGTCAAATTCAAACAACTGATCCATGATGCGCTGCATGAGCCCGTGTTCTGATGTCTCAATGGCAATAATAACATCTTCTATTTCTTTTTCTTTGATGACCCTTGGCAAGTCATCTATCTTGCCTAGTATTGGCAAAAATTCGTGTAACTCATTGGTACTACGACCATTAGAGTCGATGAATCCCAAAAAATGATAACCCAATCCTTGCTCTCTAGCTTCGATGTTATTATATAAGTCTACGGCTTTTTGGTTGCCGCCGATGATTAACGTATTGAAGGTGACTTTGCCCGCTTTTAAGCGGCGGCTAGCTCGAGTGAGCCAAATCATCCTTGCTGTTACAACCAAAAAAAACTGTAACACAAATAAGGCAAGAAAGGAGCTGTAATATGTTCGGTAACCTTCTATAACATCATCAATCAAGAGCGTAAAAAATAAAAAGATAACACCGACCAAAGTAAGAAAAAATGTTCGCGAAAGCGTCAGTAATCTAGATAGGCGATACAAATCTTTATAGCACCCAAAAAAGGCATACAAAAAACCCCAACCCAATGGGACCGCAATGATACCAATCTGAAAATTTGGGTCAGAGACAATCTCTTGCCAATCAACAATGTCGACAAGACTTTTGCGGTAGGCAAAGAAAGCTGCCCATGCCACCAAGGACATGATGAAGTCTGTAATGATATACAGCCAGATCTCTAATTGTCGCTTCTCCTTCACTTATATTTTAGTACTTTGATATTGTCCAATAAGACTTCGGCAGATGTAGCACCGCTCGCAATCTGATCGTCGGTCAATTGTAGCGTGAATATGATTTGATAATCAATCCATTTGTTTTGTTGCACAAAGTCTTTCAAGGGAATATATATTTTGTTCCAGTCTTCTTTTTTGTTGATTATAGAGAGTAGCTTGACTTCGCCTTCAGCTATCGTTTTGTGGCCACGAATCCATATCGAAAAAGGCTGGTCATTGCGATAGTCCATTTCCAAATAAATTTTAGAACCATTTTGCGGAAGCTCAAACAAAGAATTATTTCCGACAGATAATACGGTCGATGTATCGTTCACTAATAGCCGACCGCTTTCACCTTCGAAGCCTTGCGGCAAAATGGTCACAAAAGTAGTGGTATCACCGTCCAAGTCATCATTAAGAAGATTGCCGGCATCAAAGTCAATGTTAACGATGGTTTCTATTTCTTCGGGTGATAGATATTGAGTCGCTAGGGGTAGTGTATCTACTTGGCCGATAGCCAATTCTCGATGGGTGATGATGGGCTCATAAAAAGGATAAATGGTAGGACGCGCCAAAATCCCATTGTCATGAACACCAGGAAAGATGCGTAGTTCTGTGTCGCCGGATTCTAATATCGGTACAGTCGCTGGCATGGGAAACACGCCTAGTAGCTTATTATTGGCATAGACCCATGCTTCGCTAATTTTGGAAGATGATGAACCAAACTCCGGCTGTGCATGGACTTCAAAAGAGGGGATATAGATGTAAGACGGTGTGGGTTCTTCCTTGTTGCAAGCGACCCAAATTAATAGAATGAAAGCCCAAACGGCCATGCTTAGTTTTCCCAAAATGAATAGTTTTATGTTTTAAAGCATACTGGAGATGGTTTCCGCAAGGAGCAAAGCTTTCATGCCTGCTTCAAGGTCCACATCTACGGCAGTATTATTTTCGATGGCTTCCGCAAAAGTTTCTAGTTCCATCAAGATAGAATTAACAGTTTTTACTTCGGGCATCTCCATAGTCAACCATTTTTTGCCGGTTTTAGTATCCAACGACATGGCATGATCGATATTTGTTGGTTTTTCGTCAAAAAGTTTGATGATTTCGACAGATTTTTCCAAAAAATCAATGCTCAAGTAAGCATCATTTTGAAAGAGCCGCATCTTGCGCATATTCTTCATTGAGATACGGCTAGCGGTGATGTTAGCCACGCAACCATTTTCGAATACAATCCGGGCATTACAGATATCCGGTGTCGGGCTTACAATCGATACACCATTGGCCATCACGTCTTTTACTTCTGAATTGACGACATCCAGTAGTATATCCAAGTCATGAATCATCAAGTCGTGTACCACCGAAACGTCCGTACCACGTGGATTGTACATTGCTAATCGATGTGCTTCAATAAACAAAGGGCTGACTTGATGTTCTTTTACCGCAAGGTAAGCTGGATTAAATCGCTCAACGTGCCCAACTTGCAATTTGACCGGATGGTCTTTGAGCAAGTCCATCAGCATCTTTGCTTCTGCAACTGTCTGAGTTACAGGCTTTTCGATAAAAATGTGCTTATCACGCTTGATGGCTATTGCAGCCAATTCGGCGTGATAGGGAGTCGGTGTCACAATATCCACAACATCTACAGCATCCAGTAACTTTTCGAAAGAATCAAACCGGCTTACGCCAAAATCTTTTTCAACTTGGATGGCATTAATCGGGTCGACATCATAAAATCCAACCACTTCGTATTTGTCACTGGCGATTGCCAATTTTAGATGTATTTTCCCTAAGTGTCCAATTCCTGCGATGCCTATTTTCATGGTCTATTTTTTTGGTTTGCCGAGTAACTCAAACATGTTGCTTTTGTAGGCTTCTACACCCGGTTGGTCAAATGGATTGACACCCAACAAGTAGCCACTAATGGCACAAGCTTTTTCAAAGAAATAAAATAAATAGCCCAAATTAGCTTCGTCTGCTTTTGGAATAACCAAACGGATATTGGGTACTTGTCCGGAGACATGCGCATTGCGAACACCTTCCATGGCTTTGTCATTGACATATTGAAGAGTCTTGCCTTCAAGATAGCCGAGTCCGTCCAAGTCTTTAGCAGCTTTAGGTACTTGGAGTTTGCTTTTGACCTTCTCTAAAGCCAAAGCTGTCTCAAATATGTTTCTCCGCCCTTCTTGGATGTACTGTCCCAAAGAGTGTAAATCTGCTGTAAAAACGGCTGAAGCCGGAAAGATGCCTTTCTCTTCTTTGCCTTCGGACTCGCCGTACAGTTGCTTCCACCATTCCATCAGGAATGTAAATCTAGGCTCAAAGCTAACCATTATTTCGGTGGTCTTACCTTTGTTGTAGAGTACATTTCGCATGGCTGCATATTGCATGGCCGGATTGTCCTTGAAGGGGGCTTTCATGTCGCTCATCGCTTTGGCAGCTCCCGCCATTAAGTTTTTAATATTAATCCCTACTGCTGCTAAGGGCAATAGGCCAACTGCTGTTAGTACCGAAAAACGCCCCCCCACATTATCAGGCACGACAAATGTCTCATAGCCTTCCTGTATAGCTAGCTTGCGCAAAGCACCTTTCTTAGCGTCAGTAATGGCATAGATGCGCTTGGCAGCATTCTTTTGGCCGTATTGAGCTTCTAATTTTTCTTTGAGTAGTCGAAAGGCAATGGCTGGTTCGGTGGTCGTCCCAGACTTGGAAATCATAATGATAGACCAGTTTTTACCTTCTAGCACATCCATCAAGCCTTGATGGTAGTCTGCGCTCAAGTTGATGCCGGCGAAATACAATTCCGGGCCCTTTCTTTTGGGCTTAACTAATTGATTCTGAAAGGGATGTGACAAAAATTCATACGCTGCCTTAGTGCCCAAATAAGAGCCGCCAATACCGATGACAACCACGGCATCTGAGTTGCGTTTGATGCGGCTGCCGGCTTTTAGGATTCTAGCAAATTCCTTTTTGTTGTATTTGGTCGGTAGATTCAGCCAGCCGGTAAACTCCGCTCCGGCACCTTTACCTTTGTCCAAATCTTTGGCCGCTGCTTGAGTAAGCATCGACATTCTGTTAAGCTCATTGGCGGTAAAAAATCCCTGAAGTCCTTGGATATCAATTTTCATTTTCTATTTTTTTTATCATATCAATGACCTGTTCCAATTGTTCTTTTTTGGTCAGGTGTGAATTATCGATGACGATGGCATCAGCTGCCTGGCGTAATGGGCTAATTTCTCTTGTAGAGTCTATGTGATCACGCTGTGTTAAGTTTTCTCGAACTTTGACGGCGGATATGTTTTGTCCTTTTTCTAAAAATTCTTGTACTCGTCTAGCGACCCTAGTATCGACATCTGCAGTCAAGAATATTTTTAATTCTGCATCAGGAAAGACAACTGTCCCAATATCTCTTCCGTCCATAATAACCCCACCGTGTTGCCCTGTTTTTTGTTGCAATGCCACGAGCTTGTCTCGGACGACTTTTAACTGAGCTACCGGGCTCACGGAGTTGGAGACTTCCATGGTGCGGATAAATGGCTCGACATCTTGACCATTGACAGCCACATGATTGCCATTTTCAGCTTTTACAAAAGTAATCTCCAAGTCAGCAATGGCAACTAGGACAGCTTCTTCGTCCGTAAGATTAATCTTGTTTTTGAGCAAGTACCACGTAATCGCTCGATACATGGCGCCAGAGTCTATGTACAAGTAGTTGATTCTTAAGGCAATATCCTTGGCAAGTGTGCTTTTGCCGCACCCTGAATGACCGTCTATAGCGATGACTGGTTTCTTGGACATAGATGATTTTTTTTCACTGGTAAAGGTAGGATTTTTTACCTTTTAGTGGGGTACCTTTAGCTTCTTCTTTTCTGCCAAATACAACCAGAGACCCATTTTGGCCGCAAGGCCGGCTTCCTTTTCATTTTGCTTGTCGGCTGCTTCTTGCGAAAAATGCTCCTTGACAAAATGTGTGTTAAAATCACCACTCAAAAAAGCAGGGTGCTTAAACACAAATTTTCCGAAAGGTAACGTCGTTTCAATGCCTGTAATCTGATAGTCGTTGATGGCTTGCAACATCTTTTGAGCGGCTGCTTGACGGGTCGGTGCCCATACCGCCAACTTAGAAATCATCGGGTCATAATAAATGGGAATATCCATCCCTTCTCGAAATCCATCATCCACCCTAATTCCTTGACCCTTAGGGGGTTGGTAGGTAGTCAGGGTGCCTGTGCTAGGCAAAAAATTGTTGGCTGAATCTTCGGCATAGACCCGAAGCTCAAAGGCATGACCATGGATGGATAGATCCGCTTGCGCAAAATCTAAAGGATGGCCGTCTGCTACCAAAATCTGTTGTTCTACTAGATCCAAACCGGTAATCATCTCTGTCACAGGATGTTCGACTTGGAGTCGTGTATTCATCTCCAAAAAATAGAAATTATGGTCTTTGTCCACCAAAAATTCTACCGTGCCGGCACCTTCATATTGGCAAGCCTTGGCCACATTGATGGCGGCTTGGCCCATTTTTTTTCGTAATTCGGGTGTTAGAATAGCACTTGGTGCTTCTTCGACGACTTTTTGATGGCGACGTTGGATGGAGCACTCTCTTTCAAAAAGATGTATGGTATTTCCTTGTTTGTCCGCAAGGACTTGAATCTCAATGTGTCTAGGTGAAGTAATGTATTTTTCCACAAAAACAGCATCATCGCCAAAGGAAGCTTTTGCTTCACTTTGCGCCCGATCCATCATGGCCACAAAATCTTCGGGCTTTTCTACCACGCGCATCCCTTTTCCACCACCTCCAGCCGAGGCTTTAATGAGAATTGGGTAGCCCATCTGGTTAGCTAATTTTTTGGCAGCATCGATATCGGTGACCGCAGTGTCTGTGCCGGGCACCATTGGTATGTCATACCCTTTGACAGCTTCTTTGGCAGCCAACTTACTACCCATGATGCGCATGGCATGTGGGCTTGGGCCGACAAATTTTATTCCTGCATCAGTTACCGCTTGCGCAAAAATAGCATTTTCACTCAAAAAACCATATCCGGGATGAATGCCATCGACTCCGGCAGAAAGGGCGATTTTGATAATCTTGTCACCAAGCAAATAGGATTGGTTGGATGGTGGTGGCCCCAATAAATATGCTTCATCTGCGAAGAGTACAAAAGGGGCATTCCTATCCGCTTCCGAATAGACAGCAACGGTCTGAATACCCATCTTTTGGGCGGTACGCATGATGCGAAGGGCGATTTCCCCACGATTGGCAACAAGGAGTTTTTGCATGGTCGTTAATTTGGGGATAAAGGTAGTGATTTTAGGAGTTAAGTCCTAAATTGGGCTGTATTTTGGAGGGGATTAGTTTTGTCTTTTTCTTTTAAGAGCTCGTTATAAACCTGAGTTCGACCAAACCTTTGGATTCAGAAAACAAAGTAAAATTTACCTAGGAGTTGACAATTACCTTTGTTTTTCTTCCAGATTTCCAAAAATTGTCCATTTTCTGCTTTAATTTTCTTCGCCATAGCCCGCTATGCCTTCAAAAAATCAAATTGAAAATGAAAAACTTTAGAAAACTGAATCTCAAATCCTTAATCGAACTCAGGTTATAAGCTCCTTCTATTGTATTGCCACCTATTCGCTAAAAGTGCTCGTTGAGACTTGTTGGCGTTTATTTCTAGTGGCTTAAATTAGAAAAAATTTCAATTAGGTTATTCTCAGGGTCTCTAAAGTGAGCGACCCTAATTCCCCAAGCTTGCATGTCTCTTGGTTTTGTGAGAAAGCTAATTTTATTGTGGAGTATTGCAAATGTCTCATCTACATTGTCCACTTCCAAAATTATAGAAAATTTATCAGTTGGTTGGGTCTCGCTTTTGGTAGAGCCAATGGTATCTGCCATAAGCTCTGCTTTAAAAATGGCTAGACCTGATGGTAGGCCAATATCAAAGCTTGCAAAGTTGGAGTTTTTGTCCCCCCATGTGCAATTTAAACCTAAAGTATCATGATAAAACTCAAAGCTTTTCTCAAAATTGCTTACCAGTAGTCTAATGTTGTTAAATTTCATCTTCGGTGGTTTTAATGACTGGAAGCCCAAAATTACTCTATTTTTTTCGTGGATAATTGTAAAAATCGGTCATTTTTATTTTGACTCAATTCCTTTGGTTTGGCTCCGGTATACTTCTTGACTTCCTTTATAAAATGGGATTGGTCAAAATATTCGGCCTTAGGGAATAACTCACCATTGGCAAGGTCTTTATAAGTTGAAAAAACTTTCAGGATATTTGCATATTGCTTGGTAGGTAAGCCAAAGTAGGACGTAAAATATCGGTTTATTTGGCGGCTACTCCAAGCTGATTGTTTGGATATTTCGCTTATTGTGATTGCTCCATTGGTCTTGGACAATAATTCGAAAACCTTTTCTTTCCGAGGGTCTATTTCTTTTTTTGATTTTAAGATTTTTGCTAGTATTGATGAGTTTGTTTTGGCAAATGCATGAAACGTTGTCATTTTTATTTCTAGGCTTTCTATGACATTGTTTTTTGGGTGCTGAATTGAGGAGTTTAGTAAATCTTTTATGCTATTTTCTAATAAGTATTCGGCTGCTAATGGTTTAAATCGTATGGCGAATATTTTTGTTTTGCTTGGTAGTGATATGTCTATTCTTTGACTCCAAAGTCCTGTTAATTGAGTTTTTCCATTGTTATAGACCAAAAAGTCAAAGCATCCGTCAGGGAGGATTGAATAGTCATGTGTGGTTTTTGAGTTGTTTTCGAAGTGCCAAAATGATTTTACGTAAGAATCTAAAGAAGAAGGTGGGGCAATTTCATGGTATAGGATATTTGTCATTATGATGTATTTTATAGAGTAAGAGCTTGTATTAGTGCAACTTAGCTCCGTTGCCGTTGCCGGAAAAGGAGACCAAGCCATTGTTGATATTCACGCCTGAAGCGGGGTCGTTTTTTAGGAGTAATGCTCCATCCAAGTCTGCAATATCTAAGAAGGGTAGGAGCTGGGAGATGGCACTTATGCCGATGGAAGACTCAACCATACAGCCGACCATGACTTGTAGCTTGAGTTGTCGAGCTTCTGCAATCATACGCCGCGCGGGAGTGATGCCGCCACATTTTGGTAGCTTGATGTTGATGCCATGAAAGAGGCCATGGTTTTTGGTGACATCTTCTTCTGTCTGGCAGCTTTCGTCGGCGAAGATGGGAAGTGGTGATTTTTCAAAAAGTACTTTCATGCCATCGGTATCTTCGACAGCAAGTGGCTGCTCTAGCATGGTGACGCCAAGTTTTTTGAGTTTTGGGGCTAGGTCAAGTGTTTGTTCGACGGTCCAAGCGGCATTGGCGTCGACACGAAGGTCCGCGTTGGTGTGTTTGCGGACTAGTTGGACTGTTTGGAGTGCATGGTCTGCACCCAACTTGATTTTGTAGGCGGGCCAAGGTCGGTCAGCAATTTTTTTGAGTAATTGTTCATTGGAAGATAGACCAATGGTAAAATTAGTAATGGGTAAGTTTTTATTTTTGCCACCGATGTATTGCCAAGTCGGAATTTGGTGGATTTTACCATATAGGTCGTAAGCGGCTTGGTCAATGGCACTCAGCAGGAAAGGGTGGATATTTTTTTGCGCAAGCAGCTCCCACAAAGCTTCCGGAGTTGACAATTTTTTTTCCGCAAGGACATCACGAACCACCATGGCCTCCTGAGCCAGGCCATCCACTGTAACATGGTAGTAAAAGATAGCCGGTGCTTCACCAAAACCGGAGTGACCGTCTTGTTGTAATTCAATAATCAGCGAAGGTTGTGTGTCTCGAGTGCCTTTGGATATGGTAAAAGGGTGTCGTAAGACGAGGTCATATCTGTGGGCAATCAACTTCATTAGCAGACGGGTGTTTCTAGATAAATGAGTTCTCTAGAAGTAGTGTCAAAACTAGCGGCAACACCAATCGGTAGTGTCACTTGGTCTTTGATGTGCCCAAACGGGAAGCCGTAAAAGACAGGGATACCCAACTTGCCAAGTCTATCTCTAAGGACTTCTTGGAGTGACCACGAGTTGATGATATCTTCAGCTTCACAGTCTTCAAAAACACCTAAAATGATGCCTGCTGCTTGAGCCAAGTTAGTGGAAGTCAATAATTGGGTGAGCATCCGGTCGATGCGGTATGGTTTTTCGCCGATGTCTTCGATGAAGACAATTTTCTTTTTGAATTCGGGGAGATATCCTGTCCCGGCCATGGCACTCAATAGAGAGAGATTGCCGCCGGTCAAGCGACCTTTCATCTTTCCGGGGGTGATGACTCGTTGTTTGAATGCTTCTGAAGGGTTGTCTTTGTTGGCGTCACCGATGGTGACACGGAGTTTTAGATGTCCTTGGAAAAGCACTTTCTCTAGGTAAGCTCTATTATATGTAGTCAAATCTGACGAGCCGACCGGTCCATGGAAGCCTATCACACCACTTTGAGAATAAATAGCATTGGATAATGCCGTAATATCACTATATCCGATAAGGATTTTTGGGTTTTTTCGAATCAGGTTGTAGTCAATTTTTTTGAGCAAACGTGTCGTCCCATACCCACCCCTAACAGCCCAAATGGCTTTGATGGAGCTTTCTTTGTACATGTGATGTAGGTCGGAGAGTCTTTTTTCGTCATCTCCAGCCAAATAACCATCTTGTTCTTTGGCATAGGTGCCTAGAGAGACTTGAAGGCCCAGTGATTCTAGGTTGTAGATGGCTTTTTCAAATTTTTCGTTGGAAGCGGCACTTGCGGGTGCAATTAGTCCGACTTTATCACCTTTTTGAAGGCGTGGAGGCTTGATTAATTTTTTTCCTGAGAAGTTTATTTTGGTTACACTTTTTTGGGGAGTAGCCATCAGTAGAGGGGAACCGAGTAGTATTCGGTTGAATTTTCTTCTATCCATAGTGTGTTTGTTTGTTAGTCTTTTGGTGTTGACTCTGCAAATTCACGGCTAAATTAGCTGTTTTTTAGATAGAATACAAAAATATACAGGGCATTATGGTTTTATTAAAGGTTCTCATTGTAAACGACTAGAACAAAAGCAGTGTGTATTATGTATTAATGGCACACATCTTTTCTGATATTGTAATAAACTTGTAGCAAAAATTGAAAAAAAGAAATAGAAAGGGACTGAAATCTGTCGATTGGAATCTAGGTCAAAAGGATAGCCAATTGGCGAAGGAGACGGAATATGCCATTTTGATTGGAGCCATCTTGCAGAATCAAACGGAAGTAGAAGTCAACGAATATCTAGATGAGCTAGAATTTTTGGCCATGACAGCCGGCGCGAAGACGTCCAAACGATTTACTCAAAAAATGGATCATCCGGATTCCCGAACTTTTATCCGAAAGGGTAAGCTGCAAGAAATTGCGGACTACATCGAAGCACACGAAGAGATTACTTTGGTGCTTTTTGACGATGACTTGTCGGGCAAACAGGTCAACAATGTAGAAGAAGTACTGAAAGTGAAAATCTTGGATCGGAGTTCTTTGATTTTGGATATTTTTGCTGAAAGGGCTCAGACGGCTCAAGCTAAGACTCAAGTGGAGCTTGCGCAAATGCAATACTTACTCCCACGGTTGCGCGGAATGTGGACCCACCTAGAACGCCAAAAAGGAGGAATCGGAATGCGTGGACCCGGTGAGAAAGAAATAGAAACCGATAGACGGATAGTTCGAGACAAAATATCTGCCCTAAAAAAAGACCTTAAAGTCATTGAAAAACAAAATCAAACCCGACGTAAAAATCGGGGGCAATTGATTAGAGTCTCTTTGGTGGGGTATACCAACGTGGGCAAATCCACTCTGCTCAATCTATTGTCCAACTCTAAAGTCTTTGCAGAAAATAAACTGTTTGCGACATTGGATACGACAGTGCGCAAAATTGCCTGGGAAGGGGTGCCTTTTTTGATGGCGGATACGGTTGGTTTTATTAGAAAGCTGCCACACCATTTGATTGAGAGCTTTAATTCAACTTTGGATGAAGTCCGAGAGAGTGATATCTTGCTGCATGTCGTTGATGTGGCCCACCCGCAGTTTGAAGACCATATCAAAACAGTTAACAACACCTTGCTGGATATTGGGGTGAAGGATAAACCTACGATATTAATCTTTAATAAGATAGACTTGTATCGTAAGCGCTATTTTGATGATTTTTTGGATAAGGAGACAAAGAAAGACCTAGAAGATACACTTTTGCAGAACCTGAAAAATACTTATCAGTCAGAAGCTATTTTTATCTCTGCTCAGGAGAAAGAAAATATCGATACGTTGAGGCAAAAACTTACCCACTTAGTTAAACAACAGTATGTGGTGCAATATCCGTATATGGCGCGACGGTGGTAGTGGGGCTTTTGGGGGTGTAGGCTTCCCTTGGGGCGAGGTTAAACACATAGACACATAGATACATAGACGCCGCATGGGACTTGGGTTTTAAATGCTTGGGGCATAGCTTCCCTTGGGGCGAGGTTAAACACATAGACACATAGGCACATAGGCACGGCATGGGACTTGGGCTTTAAATGCTTGGGGCATAGGCTTCCTTTGGGGCGAGGTTAAACACATAGACACATAGGCACGGCATGGGACTTGGGTTTTAAATGCTTGGGGTGCAGGCTTCCCTTGGGGCGAGGTTAAACACATAGACACATAGACACATAGACATGGCATGGGACTTGGGTTTTAAATGCTTGGGGTGCAGGCTTCCTTTGGGGCGATGTTAAACACATAGAC
>JAUTBQ010165921.1:0-12201 GCA_032361185.1 Lepetodrilus ovalis | reverse complement strand
CAAATGGATTGAAATATCTTCTTGCAAATATGACTACCTTTCTTTCCAACTTTCATTTAGTTCATATCCGCAAGATACTCCGTTGAAAATATCGATTGATTGAAATTGGACATAGAATCTTTGATTTTATTGGTGGTAGGAAAACGTCAAAATATAAGCATAGTTACTTCCCTTTGCTCTAACTAGCACCAGCCTCCTTAAGGTGGATTTATTCAGCTCAACTCACTAGCACACACTTACCGGTGCAACAGCCCCCAAACACTCTAGATTGAACTTCATGGGGAGTGTTTTGGGGCTGCTACACCGGTAGCGAGTTGCGCCGTGTGACGGCGTCAAAAGTATAAATCTACCTTTAGGTGGTGTCATCCTCGTATCACAGGAGTGTTTATTACATTCAGGACTCATTCCATGTACCCCCGGCACACATCTAGAGAGAAACGTGCATAGTCTATAAGCTACAAATAGAACACTGATAACATATATTTCATTGGGTAAATATTTACAGCAAATTCTACGGAACAAGTATTTCATTGGTTGGCTGGTTGCGCAAGTTTCTCTCTAGATGTGTGCCAGGTGTACGAAATGGACTGAGTCCTGATTGTAATAAGTACACATGGGGCACGAGGATCCAGTGGTGTACATTTTAGGAGGCTATACACTTCCGTCACGAGTCCGTGGTTAGAGGATGACATGGCACCCATCTAGATTGTCAGGATAGTATCAGACGACAGATTGCAATTCGAAACAATATCTACTTAACTAATGACATCTAAATATTTCAATACATTTTCTGTAGAAGATATCCGATCTAAAAACTCGTTGTTTATATGTATCGCGCAAAAAGCACCTTGCAACGGCTTACTGACAATAATAATGTCAGTGTCAGTTATTGGATTGATCTAGCCTCGATCATCATGCGTCGGTCAAATTCAAGTAGCAATTTGAAGAACAGCAGAGCAAATTCCATTTCCGCCCTGAATCCGATTACTCTCTAAGTTTGTGTTAAGCTAACCAGTGTTACGTTTTGGTTCGTATTGGTTCGTCTATCTTGGACGAGGCCAGTCTGAGCTACTGCCGATCAACTTGTAGATGATAACGTGTTTATATGATTGACATATCGCGATACTTTCTTTAACAACCAGATATCTCTAATAAACTACGTTTTGTTTTATTTTCTTATTTGCCGTGGAACTATACATCTGGGAAAATTAGAAGTTGTATACACACATGTCTGTATGTCGTGGCAAGGACTGAAACAATTGTTTACTAGTACTTGGGTAAGAGAGGGAAGTAGTGGCTTCAACCACAGATATTAGACAGGTTAAAACTTCCCACATTCAGGTTATTTCAGGCGAGGACTATTTACTGTCTGCTTTCTAGACTTAATTCGTAAGCTTTATATCAAAGAACAAGTTTGACTATCGTGCATTTCTCCAGCTTATCTTCGTAGTTTAATCTAATAAATGGTCATCTCGCGTTGGGATGTATGGGAAGAAAATAATGCGATAATCATTACTGCTATAAATAGACATTCCCAGAATTGACTAACCGTGGTTTCAATATCACACAATAGGAATACGTGACAATAAAGACCGATGAACCAAGACTGGAGGAATTCAGGATCAATAGCGGCCACGTTATTTCCCAGTATCAACTGTTCCTTTAGGAATCATTTACCAACGTTTATTACGGACAATATGCCACTGTGCAGGTTGTGTTAGGTTAATGTCTAATGAATGCTTGCAAAGGTTTCAAATGTCAGAGGTGACGTTTGTAAAGGTGGAGGGACTGTAACTGTTAGGCAGCATCCACGTCCACGACTACGGCCACGACGCCAGCACGTGTTGGCCGTGGGGGAGCACAATGACGGCGTCTCAATTACATCTCTGTCGTACAACGTATCCAATAATGGAAACTAACACTGAAGAATGAATTCTTGTGATTGGTATTAAAGTATGAATAGCCCACTTAATTGAATCGTAGCCCTAATCTCGTCATCACTAGCTACAGCCTGGCGATATGGGGCCGGCCACGCGGGCATGTTACCACCTTACTTGGACGTTATGAGAGAGAACGCCCTCAACTCAGATGCAAAGTCATCAACATTTTTATTCTCATGACATGACATACACACAAGACATTTTACAAAACAATCATAGTGAAAATACCAAACGAGTGTCCGTTTAGATACCATTGATCTTACAAAGTTCTAGTTGTTTTCAATTCGTAAACGAGCAAAACACGTTTGAAAACAACGAGTTGTAAGATAAATGGTATCTAACGGACAAAAGTTTAGTAGTATATTTCTTGCACACCGTCAGAAATTACTTTTGATCATGAAAATTAGTTGCATTTGAAGACTCCAGGCGTATGACCACGTGACCTTACGGTCCGGGAGCAGCCAATCAGCAGCACTAAACAAGTGATAACACACAGATGTTACCAAATACATATATTTCTTACACCCCGGTTGAAGAGATCACTGTGATATTTATTTGGTAACACACATGTGTGTTATCGCCGATTGGCTGCTCCCACTGTTTTCAAATGTATCTAACTCGCGTTCGCTCGTTAAATACAAATTCATGGAATTGAAATCAACTCGTTGTAAGAAAAAATAAAATGATATCGAATGGATACTCGTTTAGTATTCTCAATGTATTAATCGAAATTGAACATGCGTAGGTAAATTAAATCATCAGATAGCCTAAGCATAATTATGAACCAAGATACCTTCATATGATGATTGTTTATGCAATTTTAATAATATTTATCTGTTGTTTTGCTGTAGGCGTATCTTTATATCATATATTTCCCTCCATTCTGTAAACTGGTTTATTGTACGGCTGTTTCTCACGTTTCACAGCCAACTGACCTTAGACGACCTGTACCGCATCCGAGAGTGACGTCAGACAGACAGAAGTCGACATCATACTCGTACGTCTTAGCTATTCTACTGCTCGTTTTGTTCTCGTCGTTATTCTGCTATTTATGCTTGTAATTTTGCAGCGATAACACGGCGCAAGTATAATTTCCCCATAGATAGGTACAACCTCAAGACCAGACAAATTAATATTTATCACTTATTACGGCCGAGTCATCAAGTTCAGGCTACGTTTCCTGAATAGGAAGTATTCTTGTTCTCGTCAGTGCTTGCCACCCACCAACGAAGCCATACTTAGTGCTACTAAAACGGAGCTATCTATAATTGTACACATACATACACAAACGCGCGTACACACGCATACTGAGGATAATGACACTGTTTCTGGGAATAGAAAGCCATGAAACCTTGTCTGTTGTTATGCTTTACAGTGAATATCACTCAGTTCTCCACTCTGTATTTGTGTCCTCGGCCTCTAGCACACAGAATGGCTTCACTATCGGGGAAGGGACGGCTTCGGTAATCACCAACAATGCGCTGGGTCTGTTCTTACATACGGTGGTGGTCGATCACGCTGTTGTAACGTGATTAGTGTCGAGGGCTCAACAGTAGGACACGGTAGACGGCGTGAACAGCTGGTGAGACTGACCAAGGTGCGAGACTGTAGCAGATGAAGGTCAGCGTGTGGGCAGCCACCTCCCACCACACCTCCGATCACTCCTCCCACAACACCTCCCATCACACCTCCTAACACACCTCGCACCACACCGTCTTCACAGCAACGGTATGCAATCCATAACTGAGTAGATACCCTTCGGGAAATCTATGAATCGTACATATATTTGCTTGTCTGTTAAAAAGCAGTGTTTGTCTATGCAGGTAGAAACAGTTTATATACTAGTAATGATGCCAGACTTACACAGACCATCAGTTTTCAGTTTTCATATGTGTATTCCACTAATTAGCCAGGACCAGTTAATAGATATAATGAAAATGTTACGTTTCAGTTGAATTTTGTTATTTTCATGCACCAGAGGTGCGTTCAAGCTGCGCTACTTTTCTCTACATTTTTCTACGCTACTTTTCTAACAGTAGTAGCTGGCTGAACGATTTTGTATGAAGATAGCAGGAAATCGGTTTGCGCATGCGTGCAGTCCAATCACTTCATGCTTTGTGATTTCATACTATTTACAACAAAACACTACGGGCTCAAAAAAAAACGAAGTAAAATGTAACAGTACTTAGTACTACATGTGTTGTCTGAACGCCTATTGTAGCGCTTAGTAGCATTTCAAAAAGAAAGTTAGTGCAGGATGAACGCAGCTGAAGAGAAATCTACTATTTGGATGTTAAAAACAAAAAGATTTATTGCCAAACTGGTCCTTAAAACTATTGATAAACCTTTGGTATGGTTATAAGTTAAATCCATATTTCTATTTCTTTTCATTATAAAACATATACATGTATAACGATAAGAGTGAAATATATTTTTTTGAAATTGAAATCTGTACTATTTTCCTTGGTTGGATATCCTATGTCAAACCCTGGTTCAAGTGATGAGAGAATACTTGCATGTATACTAGTATCTATATCTACACTGTGTGCAGAGAAACTAAAGTCAAGCTGGAATCTATGGTCAATTGAATCAATATTTCAGCAATACATGTCAAACAAATATTTTAAATAAATGAAACTGTTACTAACGTATTAACATCGATGACCAATGTAACCTGTAATTTGTTGAGGGAAATGGAAGTTATCAGCAGGATATCAGCAAGACCACGTGACCTGGTGTATGGAGGCTTCTTTCCGTGCTCAGACACAAGTACAAAGACACGTGCTCAATTTATTTAAATGGAATACCATTTACTTAAATGATATACAATTTAACACGTAAACATAGGTGATTTTCCCTATTCCCGTTATTTGTATTGGTCATGTGTAATATATAGAGCTAGATTTGTAAGAATCCGCACTTTCAGTCATGAAAAGCTACGTAAACCAATCGGAATAAATTTTATCTGCCGTTGATAAACAAAGTTTGTTTACAAACAATTACTTACATGGTGTCTATATCATACTCTTTCTTATTCACGTTGTTAGAGTAGGACGCTGTGATTGGTCTTCGGCCAAGACGATCAATCGACGGCCACGCATATCGACTGATCCCAAAACGAAATGATCTATCGATAACAGATCAGCTGGACTGCTTTGATATCAACTACACTACACCAGGTTGGAGAAGCAAACCTATAATTTAAGGTAAAGATAGCTTATTTAATAAGAATGTTCAGTACTACACTCGATAGTTATCAAACATGATATATTTTATATGAATAAAAGGAACGTAGCTCTAGCTTCCCCTTTGAACATCTACCTGCTAGATCGAATTCCCCCCAATATTGATCGACGAAAAGGATTTTGGCTATAAAAAAATTGATGATACATATCACAAATGAATGTAGTTGGTATTTATTACTGAAATATAGTGCTACGCACTCGCTGAAATCTTTGATTGGATGCCTTTAAAGTGAATAAACTCATATTTGTATCGCTAAAAGCAGATTACCAATTTTAACTACACTGTACACACTTGTTCTGAGCAGTTGGGCCCAGACCGAGAGTTCGTGACCAAAACGTCCTACATTTGAGGCAACCTACACGTACGTGATTAAACTGCGCTCGGAGTTGGTATTGCGGATGTGGAGTCTATCTGGTCACAACTAATACGCTCTATAGATGGCAAGTAATGACAAGGTGCACACTGGGGTAGCTCTTATCACGTGCGTGCAATCAATACCACTGTATGCGTCAGATGAGAGCGTCCAATGTCACAAGATATGGTTCTTAGTCTGCGGTCGTGTACACACATATATATCAAACTAATTATACTCTTGCTA
Source organism: Lepetodrilus ovalis (assembly GCA_032361185.1). Taxonomy (NCBI): domain Eukaryota; kingdom Metazoa; phylum Mollusca; class Gastropoda; order Lepetellida; family Lepetodrilidae; genus Lepetodrilus; species Lepetodrilus ovalis. Next base: position 6,417 of record JAUTBQ010165921.1, on the reverse strand, counting down.
ATAATGTTTGTCACCTGTAAAATTATTTGCTAATACGTAACATGCTTTATTAATACTAGACATACGTCATTTACAGGTTCATCGTAAATAAATTCTATCGGTGGATATTATATTGCTTTTAAGTACTCATTGATCTTGTGCTTGGGAAGGGGATACTGATCAAAATTGATATTTTGAAAAATGCATTAGCTATTATGTCATAATCTCGTTAAAAATTGCATTTAAACTCACTCTTCCACCTAACTAGCCTACATGTATAACTGAACCTCGACTGATATAAGAAAGTGAGATAGAAGCTTACGCGTATACGATCATTACAAGAGTATTACTGGCAACTTAGTAGCAAGGTCATGAAATATAAATTGCAAGAATCGTTTATATTTTTTTAAGGCACACTTACAATTACATACATTATGTATAATCGCCGAAGGATGGGAGTACACTAATACATGAACGTAGTTATAATTCTAGATTTAGTACTGTATTATGTCATCCGAGACTCGCTAACTATATTTCTGTAATGGCGTGTACGTTAGTAGTGTTGGTACTCTTAACGCTATCTTTCTGATATCAAGGCAGCATGGAATGGATAGGGTTAAAGCGTCATACAGCGACATAATAATATACATCGTGGTGCAGAGGTACGTACTGTAGGTCAAATGTCATCTGCACCTGAATAAATTACACAATAAGTATTGTGATAGTATCGATTTTTTGGTCACAAAAATTGCATGATAATATATTCTTATTAAACGCATCACTATTATCTAAAATATTTTTCGCAATATACGGCGAGACACTTGTTATATATTTGGTATTAATTATATACAATTAATTATTAATGATAGTTTGTTTCTTGCAGTAAATATTATTCCTAATGGGCATGCATTTCAAGCAATCGAATCATAGAACAAACTTGCATGTACATATATTAATGATGAACATGATTGATTGCCAAATAAATAATAAAATTACTAATACACGTAAATATATTGTCAATCCCCTCTCATGATGTATGTTTATATCAGTGTGATGTGTCTTATTTGTATGTTGTACTATTATGAGAATAAATATTGTTTAAATTTAATAGATATCTAGGCGTTTCATTCTTTTTCGAGCCACTTGAGGTATACATACAATCAACAAATATTGTCACAAGAAAATTAAGATAAACATAATATTCAAGATTAAATAAACATTAATATTTAAACTTGCTGACTTACCTGTAAAGGTGATCATGATCCGGTGTGTCTGTATGAGTGAGCGTGATCACCAGTTGTCTGGAACTGGGAGACGACGCTGAATCCTCCTACCCTTCCGCCCACACCATCGCCACAACCAGCGTGAACGTCGTCAGTCCCTCTGGATCCCCTTCTCCAGGACAGGCCGGGCAATCAACGCCTCGCCGCAGCAGTATTATCTTAACACGTTACCACCGGGACGAACAGACAGTGATCGCAGTGTCACAGAGCCGATGGCACTTGATATCGATGGATCGCGTATATTGAACAATTTAATTAACGCAACGCCTATCATTGCATCAGTCAAATCGTTGACAGATGAACTGATAAAGACAGACGTGAGGGGAAATGTTGCAGTGCGCTTGTGGTGAGATACTAAGATAAGCAAAGCATACTAATAGGAGTTGATTTGTCGTACTAATAGTTCCTCTAGTTACTCAATTTCCATGGTAACGAACTATGGTGTATGACGCCCCTCCACTATTGCTATAGTAGGTTGTGTACTATACCAGTGTGATTGCTGTTGATATTGTCATATTCAGATGATAACGACTGTGTTAATGAAATACTAATTTCCCCACTAAATGTCTCAACTGAGTCATCAAATACTATCTACTCTCACGTGACATTTAGGACAACCAGAGATAAACGTATAGTAAATAGAAAATAGCATTTGCTCCTTGTCAACGTTAATACAAACGTCACATACCAATTTCGAAGATGGTCGACGAAAGCCTTGTAACTTTTATCTGGAAGATCATGTAGTTGATGTCATCCAGAGACATGTACGACGTGCTGGTGCTACTCATCTAGCGACAGCTTCTGTCATGACATCACTGATGATCTGCTCCAACTGGAGACGTCCAACGACACCCAACTGGCTGGATGGGTACGCACGGACATTGGTACTCTCAGTACCATGCCTCAGAGTGGTTGTAGGTACGGGAATAATCTTCATCTACTCTTCTGCGGCATTGTACCTTCAATTCTTAGCTGTCTGTTTTATCAATTGGATACCAGGCAACAAGATTACGAAACTTTATTGAGTACGATTTCATGCTCCTCAAATATTTGTTGATAAATCCCCATATAAAATCTGACCTTGAGCATGAAATCGTACTCAAAATGTTTCGGAATCTTTGCGCCAGCTATGTGTTGCATATACATGATTTCATCATGTAGGCCTACTTGCTGCCTACACGTAGCCCTGCTGATATGCGCCAAGTTATCAAGGGGGGGAATGTCGGAAGGTTATATAGAGGGACGGGAGATGGATGGATGTCCAGGGGGTAAAACTTTTCTGGTTCTCGCACAGTAACCTGGTCCATATCAGATCTAAGTAGATATATAAACGTTACAACCATGGTAATAACGGCCTATGCTCTGCCATTTGGCTTTCAACTACTGACATACGCCGTTCTATGTACATGGATCAAAGACATCGTGGACACAGATTGGAGTCGTCTGCTCGTGTCATGCCAGCCATTGATTTAGCGGGGTTTGAAGAGGCTGGTGGAGACGAGGACGCCCAGTCAGGCGGCAGTAAACATCAGCTGGGAGACATGATATATAAAATAGCCCTGTGGAGGCGAGCACCTTTCATGCGCGTGAAGAAAAGTGTACCAGTCAGGCGAACTAGGTCCTCACATATCAGATCATACAGCGTGGAAGTACGTACATCATTAACCTAGTCAGATGTATGTTAACTACACACGCCCGTTCAGATGAGTGACTGAGGCGAAAACCAGCCTGCCTTTGTCAAAAACAAAATATTATAATAATTATTGTAATATTATTTTGCGGATAACTGGAGATATACGGAATGTAGAATAAAGACGACACATTTCCAAGTTGATTTCATAATTGTCAGTTTCTATGTTATACAGTTTACACAACTCATTACATTTATTGTATACCCTTTATTAAGGTTCACAACATATCAAATGACTTTTACAGAGCTGAACAATACACTAACATGCTTATTTTGCTATAATAAACACGAAAACCATTAATTTGACGAATACTATAATCAGCCATATATTAGTCTGAGATATATGAGGTCACCGTAGTCAAGCTACATCTACATTTAAATAACAACTGTCGTACTTATTGTGTGTGTGTGTGTGTGTGTGTGTGTGTGTGCGCGCGCGCGCGTGAACGTGCGTGCGTGCGTGTGTTTGTGTGTATGTTACTGACTATCCACGGTCCTACCGGTATATCGTTCACAATTATTCAGAAGTTACATTAAACGTCACTAAAATCAATTTATAAAGAAAGAAAATAATAAACATCGTGAATTTTCGCAGGACACCCAGGTAATCCCCCTCCTAAGAGTTTACAACTGTTAGTGAACAAGATTTAGTTTGTTATGTAGTGAACAAGATTTAGTTTATTATGTAGTGAACAAGATTTAGTTTGTTATGTAGTGAACAATATTTAGTTTGTTATGTAGTGAACAAGATTTAGTTTGCTATGTAGTGAAGAAGATTTAGTTTATTATGTAGTGAAGAAGAATTATTATTTTTATGTAGTGACCAAGATTTAGTTTATTACGTAGTGAACAAGATTTAGTTTATTATGTAGTGAACAACATTTAGTTTATTATGTAGTGAACAACATTTAGTTTGTTATGTAGTGAACAACATTTAGTTTATATATATGAACAATATTTAGTTTGTTATGTAGTGAACAACATTTAGTTTATGATGTAGTGAGCAACATTTAATTTATAATGTAGTGAACAGCATTTAGTTTATTAGGTAGTGAACAACATTTAGTTTATTACGTTGTGAATAACATTTAGTTTATTATGTAGTGAACAACATTTAGTTTGTTCGGTAGTAAACAACTTTTAGTTTGTTATGTAGTGAACAACATTTAGTTTGTGTCAAACTCCGAGTAACGAGTTACAGACACATTATGAACCATAACAACGATCTATAGTCTGTATATTTAGGTGACATTTACAATGTATCACTGCTCATGATCGAATGTATTACTAGGCTATCAACGAGTGTGATATAATAATGATGATGATGATGATGATGATATGATGATGATGTAATGACAATAATAATAATAATAATAATAATAACAATAATAATAATATTAATAATAATAACAATAATAATAATAGTAATAATAATGTGCATATTTATATAGCGCCAATACCACGCTCTTAAGCAAACTCACAGCACTACATTATAACGCCGGTAAGTGGATCAGTGTGCCCTCACTTTACTTCTCAACTCCCTGGGGAGTATGCACAATAAATATTTCAGAGATGTTACACATTGCCTGATCTTAAAGGCGGCGCTCCACGTGAGAGTAAATGTCAACATTTTTATACGAGTGATTGCCTATAGAACGGTCACTGGGTATTCCACACAGAGCTTTGCGATATGAAAGGTTATGAAACTGTACTATAGGTATAGTACTATCGACAGTTTCTCATGACTTTCAGATAATTATTCGCAAGGTATAGGCCATGTAAAATTCACTATCGGACAGTGAACTAGCGCAAGAAGGGTCGCACGTGAAGCGCCGCCTTTAGACATTGATTGCAACATATACATATAGCGCACGTGTCATGTAATGGTAATCCTAGAATTGCGTGCTTACATTTGATTCCTAAAAGGAATATTTTCATAAACCTGTGTAAATGAAAGGATTGACGGCTACTATCAGCTACGCTATGTATTATGTATTCTGTGTATGAGCGACTAGTTTCTGGACAACTGCAGTATTCCTAGCACGCTGACCCTAACAGAACTTATATATATATATACACATATATAGTTGGAATGAATAATGATTATTGGTTGTTTGTCTTTGAACAAGTTTATGTTTACGAGTATTCCATCAATAAACTGCTCACCACTGAGATCAATGACCAGTTAAGAGATATATTTATTTATTTTTATAGATCTATAATAGCACCTCATGTCATATTTAGAAATGTCATACTATAACATGACTACACGCCACAACGATACCATTTTAATGACATCTATCTAAAGTTGTGTCTTTATACAGACACTTCAGATATATATTTACTACGGAAGCTTAAGGGTTAACCCACTTGCAGTGACAAGTGAGAGTTTCGCGGCGGGACCGGACCACTTACCACATGCTTAGCTGTGATAATTAGAAGATACGCTCCTCGTCGCCCGTAATGCCGGATGGAAGAGGAAACCCTAGATGTGCTTCTGAAGGGATGAAGCCACACAACGGCTTGATAAACTTAGCGCACAATTAATGCGACAGCGATGAAGTCTAGCGTTAGTGTGTCCCGGTGAAGTGCCACACTGTCGGGGGTCTAGGGAGGTAACTAGGAGACCGACGCAATCCAGTATCCGCTAGTCTTCAAATCAGCGGTCGCCTTGCGCTTCCTAGTGATATAGATACATATTTCTTCTTCGGAGTCCCGATGAAGAATGTTTTGATGAGAGATAACGAAGGATGATGAATGGTGATGGTGGCTACTGATGATATTTATTACGTACACTGAGAAACACACTGCCGGGTACAGTCACGTGGTTCTACCCCATTTGTCAGAAATCCTTCTGTCGGACACCAATTTGTTATACAGTGTGTTGGACAGTGTAATTAGTTAGATTGGCTGTCCTTCCTATTGCTATTCTGATAGAAAAAATAAAGGAACCCATGTATTGTAAAAGAGATATGAAATAACATTGTTTCCAAGCCGTTTTATAACCTTTCCAATAGAACTAATGCCCACATTTAACAATAATCTTTCTTTGCTCGTGTAGAATATGATACAATGAATACATTACCCATGTATCAAAATGTGATCTTTATTATCTAAATTTGAAACTGTTATTCTGAGAAATAATGGTAAAACAGTTCCTGACTTTAGGTAAAACATTGCAGATTATTGGTATGATTTCAGGCGGAATATCATCATAACAATTTGCTATACACGTCAACAAGTCAAACAGGATAATGTATCGAATTTGGAACTTATTCAGTATACGTACTGAAATAAAACAAATAAGGGAATGTATTGTTTTGAAGTAAAACGCATTTTCCATATGGTGATGTTTATTCATCATAAAATGATACAATTAATAGCAATATAAAATATTGTGTATCTAGTGTGTTTCCCATGTGTTTAACAATGGCTGTAGACCTTCTTGGAACACTGCAGATCATA
>JAUTBQ010165910.1:0-12204 GCA_032361185.1 Lepetodrilus ovalis | reverse complement strand
GACAGTAAAGCACAAACTCAGACAATCATCTCGAATCCATTGTCATGATACCTCCTCGATCTCTCCCGTAACATGAAAGTCAAAGATATCATGAAAGCTAAAACTTATGACACTAGGTATGACTTTTAAAGCACAAAATCGACAAGACAAATCACCTAGAATCCTATTGGCATGATGATACCTCCTCTATCTCTCTCATAACAAGCAAGTCAAAGATATCATGAATTAAGAACTTCCTGACTCCTCACACTTACTGTTCCTTTGTTTTTCCTCATTTTGGACCGGTTGACAAGAGGGACGCCTTGATGTCACCGGATCTGAGGCCTCCTCGGAGGGTATACGTGAGGACAGCGGAGAGGGTTACGTACAGAGAGAGAGGAGAGACGGGCTATGTGCAGAAGGTGATCAAGCTCTGTAGATCAAATGATTGGCCCATGTGCAATGATAGACCAAGATAAGAGCCAATAATTCTGGTGATTGGGCCGAGAATTGATCCGCGGCTACTATCTGAATGTGATCAATACAGTGGATTGTCACAACACATGTAGGCAGTCAGTCGCTCGCTCTCTCTCCGCTCACACTTTGCCCTCATCAATGGTTGTTCTGCCAGGGCTAATTGTAAGTGATCGCGTTCTACAGCCGACTGTACACATTGGCATAGAAATAGTTAACTTGTAACAATCAAAACTTCCACATCAATCGCTCCCAAGGATTTAGTTCTTAAGTTAAATATTCCGCCTTAAAAAAAAAGAAGAGCTACTAGCCTTTAGAGGAAGCTATTATGTCAGCAATTAAACTAAAACTGTTACTGTTACATGCAATACAAATTTAGTGATTTCTTCCATATAATATTTACGTAAAACTATCAAATCTATTAAACAGGGATCGAAATTAACTTTAAAACTTACTATTCCGAATAGTGATACAAATCAGAAAAGACATGAATTTCTACTAGTCATTAGGACACCTTTTAACATTGGGAGAAATGGCCCGGGCTAGTGGACTAGTGTTAATTTTGTTCACCGCTATTTGTTAAAAAAATAAAATACTTTGTTTTCAAAGATGTTTGGGATTAAAACGTTAAAAAAATATCAAAATATGATCAGGTGGGTTAATTATTGTTTTCTGTCACAGCGGGAATCGTTCACCAATACGTGACGGAAAAATATGATCAAAATTATCCAAAGACGACGAAAGTGTTTGATAATAGCAGCCAACTTAGAAAAGGAGCATTATGTCTAACCCTGATGAACAGCAATTACTAGACAGCTTGTTCCTGACATGAACGGATAACACCCTCACAGTCACAGGCTAAACACCTGATACAGGCTAGCCTAATCATATAATTGACCAATCAAACAATCAGTTGACATAATTACTCCAGGGGAATGACTGGATGAAGAGATTTTCCTAGTCAACACACACACAACACTAAGCTTATTACCCCCATCCGCACAGTGCACAATGACAGATCACTTAATTAATATCATGGCTGTGGTAGGGGAACCGGGATAGAGCGGAGGAGTCCATTGATGCCTGGAGGGGTAATGGGCTAGATCAGATCTACAGTATGACTGAGAGCAAGTATCTGGGTGACAGATGACTTAATTACATTTAAGGAGGCAGTAAAGTTAATTGGCCAAGACACAGATCACAACTAGCTGGGGCCTGGCTGAGCAGTAAAACTATTAGAATATCCCAGCTAACGAACCTGTAGCCCCAGTTACCAAAGTTTGGCATTTCAAGATTAAGCGTAACTGCCAAACCTTGTTCCCAGAATGTTACCCTCAAATTGTTCCAATCACCAAACTATCAGCAACATTTTCAGGCCTTTAAAAAGTTTCCCCCACAAATTTCCAAGACTTTTGGGGAAGATCTGCGTTAATGTTGGTAAGTCTACAAAAACCAGTGATTCAGAAAATAATGAGCGAGGGTGGGAGTCATTCTCCATAGGCCCAATGTTAATGGTGGTCAAATTTGTAATTCTCAAGGGGTCCCACAGATACCTTTAACATTGCAGATTTTCAAATGTCATGCCACATGACCCCTACTATCTCAAACACGGACAACTATTGGTGGAATACTGCAATCACCACAAGTCAGACTGATACAGATGTCAGTAAATGAAATAATTGTTGCCTAAAATCTCTGCGACTTTTACCGATATGCAATGAGGTACAAGTGTACCAAGGATGACAAAAGGTGCTGTACCCCAACTATCTTTCGCACATATGGAACTATTTTCACAATAACAAATATATTAATTACCGTAAGTACCCTAATAATTCAAACACCTAAATTAATCGCGGAAAATAAAAAGATTTCCCCCGACTCTAAAAATATGAACATGACCAATTCCTTCTTCAAATGAACTTTTTCTAATTATTTGAAGTCGCTTCAAATTAAAATTGTTTTATTTTATTTTAATTTGGTTGTCCCTAATTATATGAACACAGATTTACATTTTCATATTTTCCCAATAATTTGAACAGCTATAACTATAATTATTTTCGCCTGTTCGAATTAATAGGGTAATTACAGTAAGCCCACACTTCATATTAAACTGATAATTCTTAAGATTCGTATCCAAAAAATTTAATTAAAAATTGAAAAATAATCGCCTGCCTTTCGGACAAGTAAGGTCTACACTCTAATGCTTCGTCTTTATTATTTATTTCACTTTAGCCTAGTGGTAAGACCTGCCTACAAGCTTCTTCTTAGAGCCAAACTAGACGTACCATATAGACGTAGATGTGGGGAGGGAGGGGAGGGGGAGGGTGTCGGAGGAGGCGATGGGTGACAGAGGGGTCCCCAGTCTCTTGGCTGACAGACAGGAGCCTGGACATTGACAAGCCAGTGCTGTGATTGATTCCTTCAGAGGAGTACACCTAGCTGTCAGTAGTCCGGGGAACAGATGAACCCTGTGACTGACGTGGCCATGTTTATGTTCCAGCAAGAACAGCCCCTCTTGACAGTCCAAACACAAGACAATTGTTTTCCACATGTATAATTGATTTCACAAGTCTGTGATGTATGTGTGTGTGTATCCATCTCTGGCCCCGGAGAGAGGTCAAACTCTTCACCAGCTTAGACGTCGCCGAAGAATTAAGACGTTTGCCGGTGACGGCGAGAGCTTTGATTACGTCAATGTGTGATCCACATGCGCTTCTCTGCCTGTCTGACACTGTACGACACAAAAGGCGAATCATGAATCGCGAAATGGACGACGGATATATTTCACTCGTTTTAAAATCAAATAAAAATATCGATCGATAAATCGCTGTTACTTGATAAGCTCTCCACTACACAAGTTTGTCAGACATGATGCTTGCCATGTTATCAATATGTTGTTAATTGAAAGCAGGGGAAAACGTCGCCGTAGAAGAATTCAGCCATGCTACTGGGAAAAATCAATTATTTACATACAGAATTGATACATTCGACGGGGCCACTTTTTCCCCAGTATTCTGTGGAGAAGTATTTCAACTCTGTTCGTAATTAGTGCACCTATTGTCCCGGCATGTAACAGCTTACCTGCGTGATTAACATTATGGTAATGAAGTGAGAAAAATCGACCGGCAATGACAATGTTAGGATAATATTAATAATATCGATGTGAATTTGACTAGTTTGAGATCAAAACCTTGGTAGCAGCTGTTGCAGTAGAGGACATCAATACAGCTAGATTGTGAACATTGCTCTATCGAACTCCAATTTCTCTGTTGGCTTGGGAGACTTTCCAATAAATGTTTCTCACATCAATTATTGAAGACAGTCCTTAACATTTTAACATTGTAGTTGAATATACTTAAACTATAACCAAATCTATACTTGTATGTTTTAATGACGACATTGATTACGGTGAGAAGTCGGCATCGCTGAATACAAATTTTAAAAACGCAAAATAGATAGAAATTCAGGTCGAACCCTTTAGGAGATCTTTGGGACATGTTTTTTTTTTCAAATTGCCAATTGGATAGGTTCGTCCATCAACCAATACCACATCTTGCCATTCCAATGCTGAATAAATAGATCTAGACCAAACTCCCCAGGTCATGGTATGCCGACTCAAAGTACTAATAAGCTACAAGAGACTGTCACCCACACCATTGATATCGCGGGAGGTTTGCCGTTTTAATTTATGGGCTGTACCACAATGACAAGCGAACACGATAGATCAATAATGTTAGAATTCTGTGATTTTTATCAACACAGTAACATCCCTTCCTTCATTTATCCAATTACATAAAGTGTGCAGTATTTAATTAAATGTCATACACATACATTCCGATAATTACCTACAACACTTCTGTACAACTAAGGAATTTTTTTCTATCTTAAAGGACAATGTATAATTATTTACATTTAATCTAATTTAACCGATACTCCCCAAAATGGATTTTCTTTTGAACATAGACTAAACACAATTGTGGTACAACTGGATGCGATAAATACCACTAGCATTTGCTTTATCTTCTTTGTATCACTTAGTATATCATGATGAAACATTGTTGTTCCTAAATAGATATGATTGTTGTCTACAGCACCCAAGTATTTGTTTCCATTATGATCATGTATCTCATCAACTGATCTCCACTATGACTCTTCCATACTAGAGCGGATGAAACAATGTGGTCCATTACTGACCATCATGGCTACATCTGCTCTGCAATAATAAAAAAGCAGTAACCTACCAATTCACAATACTGTAACCTACCAATTCACAATACTGTAACCTACCATACTGTAACCTACCAATTCACAATACTGTAACCTACCAATTCATAATACTGTAACTTACCAATTCACAATACTATAACCTACCAATTCACAATATTGTAACCTACCAATTCACAATACTATAACCTACCAATTCACGATATTGTAACCTACCAATTCACAATACTGTAACCTACCAATTCACAATATTGTAACCTACCAATTCACAATATTGTAACCTACCAATTCACAATACTGTGACCTACCACTTCACACTACAGTAACCTAACAATTTACAATGCAGTAACTTACCAAATAACCTACACTTCACATTGCAGTAACCTACCACTTCACAATGCAGTAACCAAGTAACCTACCACTTCATATTGGGAGCAACCTATCACTTCATACTGCAGTAACTTACCAAGGTACCTACAATTTCACATTGCAGTAACCTGCCATTTCACCTTGCAGTAACCTACTAATTCAAATTGCAGTAACATACCACTTCACACTGCAGTAACCTACCACTTCACAATGTAGTAACATACCACTTCACAATGCAGTAACCTAACAAGTAACCTACCACCTTGCAATGCAGTAACCTACCACCTCACAATGCAGTAACCTACACTTCACAAGGCATTAACCCACCACTTCACAATGCACTAACCTACCAAGTAACCTACCACTTCGCAATGCAGTAACCTACCACTTTACTTTGCAGGAACCTACCACTTCACACAGCACTGACCACATCCATGTCAATCACAAGGATAAACTTCACATCATAACTATAGTCAGTAGCATTATTATCCGCCAGTGATCGAAATAGAGGGGGCTCTTGGGGGGTCATTTCAAAATCTGCAATGTTAAAGGTATCTGTGTGACCCCTTTAAAATTGCAGATTTTACCACCATTAACATTGCGCTTATGGAAAATTACACCCTGACTATTGTTTTTGAATTTCGAACTGTCTGCTCACTGTAATTTTCAGCTCTACATATATCATGAGAAGGAGACTTACATACTTGACACCTTGAGGATTGGCCTGGAGAACCTAAACCCACAATCGGAAGGTGTTCTCCATAAACTGACACATACACATACACATATACATAAACATATGAAATGGACAAAGACCAACAGGAGAAGATGTGTGCAGTAACTTTCCACTAAAATGTCTGGTAAGTGTACGTGACAATCACATCAATCACATCAATCACATCGGTTGTTCAGACTTGTTTATAGGCATTAGCCGGGTCAGTACATGAAATATGCATACATTTAGAACATAGAATTATAAGGGGTCATTTTTCAAATTAGACCCAATATTGAAACATGGAAACGGTGGACATTTTATGGCATCATTGCATCATGCTGAACATTACCACTTTTCCTATTGGCTTCTATACGTCTAATAATAGTTTGCTGACAATGCTGTCATATTATAGTCAATAATGATACTTACTATTAAATATATGCTTTATATTTACAATAACAATGTTCATGATTTGTAAAATTAAAAATAAACCATATCAACTTTCCGTTAAAGATTAAGCATTTATTTATTACATAAAAATATGTTTCATTGATAAATTAATTACATCATATACATATACTGTATTAAGTATTGAGACTAATATTCAATTTTTCAAGGGATCATTTATTATATTTAGTGATAATGCACAAAACCACAATATTGCATAGTTTGCAGAATGAATGGTTTATTATTGTTCTTAATGTATCCCCAGTATATTACATTGTGCCACAAAATATACAATTTTTAAACTGATAATCTTAAGAAAAAGGAAATATATTACTTCATTCAAAAAATTAAATTAATTATTAATTGCCTAAATATAATTTCTGTGGCAATATATTTTATACAAAGCTTAAAGCAAATAAAAAAATAGTATCTCCACAAACAAGCCAGTTGAATCATCGTAAAAGCACACTAATATACATATGCGAAAACTTTTCATAAAAAAACCGAAGTACAACTTCAGCTAGTGGTTTGACTGGGCGCTGTTGGCTAAATGATCCCCACCCACTCGTGGCCACGGACACGAATCCAGTTGACGCCAAAACAAGTGGTTGACATTGGGCCACTGGACGTCCATATTGTCACACGCACACACACACACATACATTAGCACATGCAAATCTCACCTGAGTGTAAGCTTGAGATGCGCTGTTCCGCTTCGCCGAGTTTTTTGGCCACCGACAACTGAGTTTCTTGCAACTGGCGTTCTTTTTCCGCAAAAAGTCGTTGTAGGTCCCGTTCTTTTTCTTTGGCCCTGTTCTGAAAACCAGAGGAGCGGATCCATGTTACCAAAAAAAAAAACCAACAACAACCTGCGAGTCGGTTGAAAACTTCAAAATCACATCGGTGGAAAAGTCGACAGAAGTTATGGCGGAGACGGCGGATTGCTCCCGTGGCCAGCTCTTAACATCCATATGCCTGTACTTGTCCGCTGATAGGTGATAAATAACAATGAAATCTAGGATGGGATAAGTGTACATATCTATGTATGCAGGCAGAGCGGGTCAGGATGTGATCCCATTCTGTCAAAGGCATCATAGGTGATTGATCCCGGCCCCCCAATACACTGGAAAGAGAGGGGGTAGTTCCCTGTACACCTCAGGATCTATGATAGGACGGCCGATCAGCCGTGTTAGCCGGAGGGGGAGGGGGGAAAACTTTGATGGAATCCGTAACTGACATTGTTGTGCGCTCACCCGACCGTGACGTGCCACTTGTCATACCACCTCTCTCGTAATTACCGACGGCATGCACACTATTGTTTTACGATCACTCTTTAAGGAGCGCGCGCCTGGGTGGTCATCGTCGACGACGATTCCTGTTGTTCTCGTCAAGTTATTGTTCTTATTAATGTCCGACCAGAATCGTAGCGCAGGACAAAGCATTTCGTAATAATCTGTGATCGGTTTGCGTAATACTTTAGCCGGCCCATAGTTCACGGACATGCATGCAATATCTATCAACACGGCATCATCATTAGATTAATGTCAGTTTACAACCCAATATTACATCTACATAGAATACAGAAAGACCGTACGGCAATACAACCGGTAACTGTTAAGCAATTCTGCATGGATTAAAGGGAATCTATTTGACCAGAAAAAGCAATTAATCTTGAATGACAAATTTGAAGCATGTACATTAACTTAAGACAAGTTGACCGGGACCATTATAAAGTACACAAGAGTTGCTAGCTGGCAGGAAGCTTGGTGCTGCCTCTATGGTGGTCCAAGTTCATCATATCGTAATTGAGGCGAGTCCCCTGGTGCCGATTCGTACGGCGGGGCAGATTGTCAACTGATCCTCTGCCTCCTTGTATCTGGTCACTAGGTAGCAGAGTCGATGAGGCATGACCGTCCTTCCACTATCCTCCATCATAGCTGTGGCTCGCGACAATCATGTAAATTGATTCTCGGCCGCTGGCCCCCAACAAGTGAATGGGAGGACAAGAGACGAATTCGTGGTTTTTAATCAAATTATTGTGGAGTGAAGTTGATCTCAGTCGCACGGCCTGGACTCTCTGGTGCACGCCACAATGGTCTCAATGCTCATCCTCATCAAGGTCTTTGTGCTCTTGTCCAGAAAAACATTGCGGATCATTCATTTTGAGAAAACAAACCCCGAGGGAACAATGTTTTCTCATCCTTATTGTGGAGTTATCGTTACAATGAAAGACTAAAGCTGACAAAATTATCTGAGGGCTCTTTTCTAAAACCTTCTTTGTGATTATGCAAAAGTCATACATCGACTGATTCTAACATCACAAGTGCGGCCAGACCCATTTGTGTGATGATACTGAGAATTATTACTTGAGGGATGAAGCACTGGGAGGGACATTTGGAACGTTTGGAATCAATTCTCGTAGCTATAATCATTGCTGATTTGGACCGACTATTCAAGTTGTTCATTTATTTTGTCAATGCTGATAACATTCTTGCCAAACTTCAGAAAAAACTATCGTTTTCTACGATGACATCAATACATTCGAAAGAAAATGTCAAACATATCCCCCATATCGTAACAGAAAGCACTCTAAATCTTGATGGCTACCATGGTAACTTATCAATCAATCAATGAAAACATAAAGTACATAATTTCGTCCATTCAGCATTCCGTCTTTATCTTGTATATTCAAATATTGATACTTTCTATACATTATTGATATTTGATTATCTGAGGTCTATTGGAAATTGATTTGTGCCATCAGGAAAATCTTTGGTGTGATCATTGGTGCCAACTTGACTGTAAAGCTGTATTGTCCTATAGATCTACCATTGTCCATTAATGATGAAACAGTTATATGCTCTACCAGGAAATAGCAAATTGTAATAAAGATTACTGACTTAACCTGAAAGAATCTTTGACACAATGCAGAAATGCAAAAACCTATTTCACGATACTTTCCAATGCTCCTAGAAACATATGGTTCTCCATACATGAATGAATGATTGATTGCTCAACAGCACTTGTAACCATTTTTTTTTTTGTCTCGCTAACCGTGGCCAAATGTATTCCATTACATCAGGAAATGCTTCCACTGGCACATGCAGGTAAGAACTATCGTGAGCAGCCAACTGGGAATGTCTGGGATGCGTGTATTCTCGACGTGACATCTTGTGACCGTCGCAATGTCGCTGGTCATTCGTGTCAAGGCATCGTGTCAATGCTGTTGGTAATTATATGAGGAGTACAAGTGGAACAGGACAAGTGTTTGCCCATGGTGGGGGACAGAAAGGAAATTGGGGTCGTAATAGTACCTACCTCTGCTGTTGATTCGAGTTTCTCTTCATGATCTCGTAGACGATCCTTCAATTGTTTGATTGTCACCTCTGAAAACAAAAGCAATGAATGAATATGGGACACAATCGTTCCAATGTATAGATTCTACATCTGTTAAATTAAATACCAATATCTGTAGCGAGCACAGAGCCATAGCAAAACACTAAACACATAATCATCAAACAATGAACAGAAAAATTCATCAAAGAAATTTAAACATCCATAATATCATAACCAGTATACCCCAGCTAATATAAAAATATTGATTGTAAAACAATAAAATATTGAACACTTGTAATATCACTAAATCATACCAAAGACAAAGTATTGAATTCACAAATCATCAAATATTGAATGTAAAACATAATATCTGATCTGTATTGAGATCGATAGGGTGACATTTGTAGTTTTTGTGAGTTGGGGATTACCGTAATTGTTCTAATAATTTGAACCCTCTAATAATTTGAACACTTAAATTAAGTGTCAATTATTTTTATCACTGATACTAAAAATATGAACATGACCATTATTTTCAAATTATTTTCAGTAATTATTCAAATTTATAATTTCAATTTTTAAAGAAAATCCTTTATTTATGGTATTTATCATTTTAATTACAACCATAGTTTATACTTTAGTTTGGTTGTCCCTAATTATACGAACACAGATCATTTTCAATTTTCATCTTTATCTAATAATTTGAACAACTAGAAATTTAATTATTTTCTGCTGATAAAATTATTAGAGAAATTACGGTACACTAAGTCTTGGAAACATGGCCATTCCACCAATACTACTATCATTTTACATTTTAGTATAGAGCACTATATATTGGTGTGGGTGCAACTATCAGTTGGCTATTAGTGTTTTGCTACCATGATGATTATGGTATATTTATAAAGCAAAAAAACAACCAAAAAAACCCATATTACATCACTTATGATTACAATAAAACAAAGTGCCTGAAATGCTATTATCATGAGTAAATGTTTCATTATGTTTCATATACATGTGAAGATATCCAGCATAACAAGCAGATTTTGTTACATGTCTTCACGTACTAGACGTGCATTTCATTAACATACCAAGAATCAAGATCACTTACTTCCCTAAGGAATGGAAATTACCACTCGCTCCCATTAGACCCAAGCCATTTCTTACGAGAGCTTAAATGTTATCCTTAGGAATACTGGTAATAGAAAATTTCATTTCTTTGAAACATAGAAAAAAGGCTTCTTTGAATCGGTTATTGGGGCTAGTAGGTTTTAAAAGTTTTTCACCTATGACATGTCATTTGCATAATCCTTAAGAGCATTGAATGTTTCTTTTTCTCAATCAACCGATAAATAATAAGCTTATGTTGGGGGTAATCTTCCCGCCATTGCGTGTCACTGTAAATATTATTATCCAATAATGGGTTATCGGGGAATAAATACGTTTGCTCCTCTCACCACTGACTTAATTGTATCCTCTTTACCATCTCTTAACCCTCTCCATGCTGCAGGCAACCAGAGATGCCCTAAAGATCAGTGTCTGTGTCTAGTCCAGCGGGGAGAGGGTTAAAGACACAGTCGCCCTGTCTGCACATCTAGTATTTAGCGCAAGATATCATCTATATACTAATTGTAATTCTTGCTAAGTGGCTATGTTTTTGTTTAAGCCTGAATGTTATCACATGTTAAGGTTAGGAATAATGCATGCTATTTAAACATTAGTAGAATTTTGGTCAGATTTTCTGGGTGCAACGTCACCTTTGATATGGGACATTTGGTCTATGTTTGCGATTTCATGTGTCATTTTATTTTTGCAATGTTTCAGTTCTTTCAAATGTGTGTGGTGTACTAGATATCTCTGCTCTTAATAAAGCACATCTCTAGGACTTAATAATAGCAACACCACATCCATATGATCAACATCATCTCAATATGATAATATGACAAATAATAGTACTATTAATATTCAACAGGCCAGCTTAATTTGCACTATTAGCAGCAGAAACAGCCAGGCTAAAATGTATGTGACGGAAACATCCCACATACATAAAACATAAAACATTCATCATGATAAAAAAATAAAAAAATAACAAACACAAATATTAATAGACCACTAAATATAGAGGATTGTCAATCAACGAAAAGAAAATCACTCATAATTTAGGTCACATTCACGGGCATCAATAACTGAACATGTTGAAAGCACGACATGGTTATGGCGACCCGTGTAGACCCTCACAGTGGAATATGTCAGTTAAGCTGATCAAATTTTCCAGATTGTTCAAACAGTCTGTTCACTGAGTGAACATAGTAGGTCAGAATGCTAAAGATTCAGCGTGTATTTACGCCAGTCATTATAATTGGGCAGCAGGCTTGAGGAGAATACCAGCTCATCCCTAGCCGCGTGGATGTATCAATAAATAGACGTAAACGGTCGCCGACCAGTAAGTGTGTTAGCTCGGTGTGCCCCCACCCGGCTTCTGTCAACCTACCTGGCTACTGTCAACCTACTCGGCTACTGTCAACCTACCCCGGCTACTGTCAACCTACCCCGGCTACTGTCAACCTACCCCAGTTCCTCCTGTCAATTTACCACAGCCTTCGAACCTCCTCCCGTGTGCTCGGAATAGCCGCCATCCAACACCCCGCTCTCCGTCCCCCCCGATA
>JAUTBQ010165899.1:0-12208 GCA_032361185.1 Lepetodrilus ovalis | reverse complement strand
GTTGAAGGAGAGGCAACTTCAAAGATAATCTCAGGCTTTTTAGTAAGTTTTTCATCAGGCTAGTAACAGATAACTAAAGTATCAGGTCTAACAACCGTGTCATTGGATACTTTCCAATCGATCTCAAAAAGTGCTTGGCACTCTTCACACTCTTCAAGTTTTTCATCAAGTTGAGCAAAAATCTTTCCATTGATACTCTGATGTGTAACCATTGGAGAAGGAGCCATAGCATAAGGCATGCCATCTACAAGTTCCCAATCACCTTCCCATAGGTTATAATCATCAACAGTATAATGTTCTACATAGGCAAGAGACATGAGAAACTCCTTTTAGGTTGATTATAGCATAAAATGATTGCTTAGATAAATAAGTAAAAACTAAATAATCTATTATAATAATTAATATTTATGTTATAGTAAGTAAAATTATTTTAAAGGTCTGATATTGAAGGCAAATGAAAAAAAGTTCACAAGATTTTTAGAAGGCTCGGATAAACATTTTATAATCCCCGTATATCAAAGAAATTATGATTGGAAAAAAGAACAATGCAAACAACTTTTTGATGATTTGATTGATATTTCAGGAACAAATAGAACTCATTTTTTAGGTTCAATTGTATCTATATATCATGATGATGGAGATGATTTAGAATATCTTATAATAGATGGTCAACAACGACTTACTACTTTATCATTATTACTTTTAGCCATATATAAAGTTATTGATGAAAATCTAATAACAACAGATGTAAACAAAGATCAAATAAAAGATGAATATTTAGAAAATAAGTACAAGAAAGATGATAGAAAAGTTAGATTAAAACCTGTAAAAAATGATAAAAATGCCTTTAATGCACTTTTTGGTAACAAAGAGGATTATATAAAAGATACAAATATAACAATTAATTTTTTATATTTGTATGAAAGAATACTTAAGCAAGAGATTTCTATTGATAGGTTGTTCTCAGCTATAAAACAATTGATAATTGTAGAAATTATACTAAAAAAAGGAGAAGATGACCCTCAATTGATATTTGAAAGTCTAAATTCAACTGGATTATATTTAACCGAAGCTGATAAAGTAAGAAATTTTATTTTGATGAAAGAAAGTACAAGCACCCAAGAAAAGTTTTATAACGAGTATTGGAATAAGATTGAGCAAAATACAAATTTTAATGTTAGTGATTTTATTAGAAATTATTTAACAATAAAAGAAAGAACGATACCTAACAAAAATAAAGTATATTTTCATTTCAAAAATTATGTTGTAGACAATGTGGAGGATATGGAAGAACTACTAAAAGATTTACTCAAATTTTCTACTTATTATAAAATAATTATAAATAGTCATTTAGTAAATAATGAAATAAACATAGCACTAACAAAAATCAACAGATTAGAAAGTGTAGTAACTTATCCTTTTATAATGGAACTTTTTGATGATAAAGCTAAAGAGATAATTAGTGAAAAAGATGTATCTACTATATTAAATATCATTGTAACTTTTGTATTTAGAAGATTAATATGTGAAGTACCAACGAATGCACTTAATAAAATGTTTATGGTTATAGGTAGAGAGATAAAAAAACATGATGATTATAAAGATAACTATTTAGATATATTTAAATACATAATTACAAAAAAACGACTCTCTCAAAGGTTCCCTGACAATGAAGAGTTTGAGAGTAAAATTATCAAACGAGATATATATAATTTTAAAAGTAAAAACAAACTCTTTTTACTTGAACAGTTAGAAAATTTTGATAATAAAGAGAGAGTAGATATAGAAGAGTTAATCAGTTCTAGTGATTTAACTATTGAGCATATTATGCCTCAAAAATTAACATCTTCATGGAGAGACGCACTAGGGGAAGATTATGAAAGAGTACATGATGAATATCTAAATACTTTGGGGAATATAACTTTGACTGGTTATAACTCAAAAATGAGTAATAAGCCATTTGATGAAAAAAAGAATATGGATAAAGGTTTTAAAGAGAGTCGATTATATCTGAATAAATGGTTATCAACTATTGATACATGGGATGAAGAAACAATACAAAATAGAGCAAATTATCTAAAAGATAGAGCTTTATTGATATGGTCTTATCCAAATAGTTCATATCAATCAAAAGAAGATAATCTCAAATTCTATACACTTGCTGATGAAGATAAAAATTTTACTGGAGAAAAAATTATATCATTTAAATTTATGGATGAAAAAGAACATCAGATTGATAGCTGGAGAAATTTTTATAAAAAAGTCTTAGAAATTTTATATGATTTAGACCCAATTAAATTTGAAGAAGTTGTAGTCCAAAATAACTATAATTATAAAGCAAATAGGGAAAATGATAGTTTTAAATTAGGCGATAACTATTTATATATAAATTTAAATATAGAAGCATTTTTATCAAGATTAAGAGTTATACTTGAAAAAATAGAATTAGATTTAGATGATTTAGGTTTTATTATTGAATAGGAAATTGTTACTTTAGTCATAACTATCCAAATAACTATAGGTCTATAGATACTTTTTCATAAATATGTCCTGAATTTACCCATGTGAAATAAAAATAAGTTTTTAAGTTAAGAAATTATTTACTTTTCTCTCTTTTATCAGTATGATTAGTAAAAAAAAGGATTGATAATGAAAAAAAATTTATTATTCTTGATTATTCTTCTTCTCTTGAGAAAAGTTGCTTTTGGTGACGTTCTTCATTTTAACGTACTAAGTGACAAAAGACCTGATTTGTCTAGTATAGAGGCATTTGGAAGAGATATCGGTGACAAGTGGCAAACGAATAATGATAAAGCTATCATATTAAACTATTGGATTGATCAGCTTACAACTTATTCTGAACCTCTTTACTTTTCACGACAGTGGGATGACCCAATAGCATTTTTAAACAATAACGAATACGGAATGTGTAGTGATATGACACATCTTATGAACTCCATGGGTGAGGGTGCTTTTGGATTTGCTGGAAGAAGACATGAGTTGTCAAACTTTAACACTCCTATAGCTCATACGGTTCCTGAAATTGAGTATGATGGTAAGCTTCATCTTTTTGATCCCTCTTTTGGATTTGCTTATGGGATATATGATGATGGTATCGTAACATCTATGGCAGATTATGCTATCAATCCTTACTTTTCAAAACATAACACACCAGCAGCTTTAACACGAGATACAGATGGAGATGGTCCTATAAAGGCATGGATGAGTTATGATAATTTTGGATGGTCTGTTGATAGGTTTCGTTATGATGAATACTCTCCTGACCTATCATGGATAGAGAAAAAAACTGAAGGTTACTTTGGTGTTCATCACTTTGATATAAGCATTGAGGATTATGAATATTATACAAGATATTGGACTCATCTTGATGGCTTGGCTGATTTTAATCCGCATGATTTTTACTGGCCTCATTATAACTATGAAAATGTAGATGACTATAGTTATAACGATGATGATTTTGAAGCTGGACAACACCGTGGAAATGGACTATGGGTTTATACTCCAAACTTAAATGATACAAACTCTTTTGAGGAGAGTAAACTAGTAACTTTAGAAGCAAACAGCGTATTTCCTTCACAGCTCAATACTGAAGGGGCTTTAGTTTTTAAAGTAGACTCTGCAAACTTTGTTACAGGGGTAGTATTAGAAGCATCGATAAACAGAGCTACTCAAAACGATAGTGTTATCATAGAAGCTTCATCTGATGGTGGAAATTATTGGTTTCGAGTATGGAACAATGAATCACTAGGTGATGTAAATATAAAAGAAAACATCTCAAACATGGTAAAAGGAACACTAAAAAGCCAAGATTTACGCCATGTAAATGATTTTCTTGTTCGTGTGAGATTGAACTCTGTATCAGCTTTAAAAGCAACAAGTTTAAAATCTATGAAAATCAAAACTGTAACCATGTTAAGTACATCTTCTCTTCCAAAACTAAAACTAGGAACAAATGAGATAACCATAGCAAAACCAGATGCAAATGACATATATCAGAAAAAAACATTAAATCCAGTTTTAACAAAATTAGAAAATGGAATAAATGATGAAATAAATTGGCAAAACATAGAAGCTTGGAAACTATATGCGGTTGATTATATGAATTTACAAGCTTTTGAAAATTTTGGGAACATGTATACTGGATTGGAGAAAAGTAGTGGAGATTTAGGTTGGGTTACTTATGAGTTAGACGCTCCAAGAGATATCAAAAAGGCAAGTCTTGGTGGTTCGTTTATAGTTAGAGGAAATTCTGATGATAAGTTTACTATAAAGTACAGAGTTTTTAATGGTGTATGGAGTGCTTGGAGTGATGTTGCTACATATGATTGGACTACAAGAAACAATACTCAAAAAAGAGACAATCAATCACACTCTGAAACTTGGGATATAGCACAAGATGGGGTGCGAAAAATCCAATTTAAAACAGAAGTTTATAACTATGCTAGTTTAGAAGCGTTGCATATGGAGGTTGATTATATCGCTAAAGTATCTGTTTCAAAACCTCTCTATATATCTTATAGTTGGACTGAATTTTATGAAGATGCAAACGGAGATTTACCTCAAACTGCAAATGGTGGTGTAACTAGAACTTATAAAGAGAAAGTGACAAATTTACCACATAAGTTTAACATAAACACAGGTGGAATTATCCAGCCTAGAATGAACTGGGTTAGTATGTTTTTGGAAGGAAATGAAGACCCAACACATCAAGTTTTATTAGGTTATTCTGATGGTGTAGATAAACAAAATAGTGACTTTATACCGAGTTTAAAGTACGATATCGGAGATATCATATCTATCAACAAACCTATAACTCTTTCAGTTGCTCCTAGTTTTGGAACAAAAGAACAGTTAGTTGATGGACGCATCATAGCGGCTTCAACAGGAGAGAGAGGAAACCAAGGTGGTGGAAAAGTAGAAGTTCAAAACGATGATGATGATATCGTTAAGTTTTCTGCTGGTGTTGGTACTATAGAGGCTGTTATAGATTTAGGTGCGGTTGTAAGTGTTGGTGGTGTTAGAGTAGATGCTTTTAAACAGAGTTTGGGTGACTTTTTCCCTGATTCTATAACGGTTGAGAGTGCAACAGTAGCTAATCAATTTACAACAATTGCAAAAGATATGTATAAAAGTGCAAAATACGCACACAACTTATGGCCTGTACAGTGGTCACTTCCGATGAAAGCTAACTCTTTGTTTACTGGTAGTTTTCCAAACTATGGGTTGTTATCAAACTATATATTTGTACCTTTTAAAAACCAAGTACAAGCTAGATATATAAAGATAAAAATTAAAGAACAAAACTATAAAGGTCAGACAAACGGAGTTACATTATCAGAAATCCATGTTTATGATAAATTAACACCTATTCAGTGGTCACCAAAACTAAAACATGCAAAAGATATGGTTTTAGTTGATTTGCCATACTATGTTCCAGTTGTTGTACCTGTAAATGAGAGCATAGAGATAGAAGCAGAATCTGGTGATATTTCAGCTCCCATGGTTAGAAGAGATGACAACAAAGCATTTAACCAACAATACATAACAAATGCTAATGGAAACGGAAAGATAACATATACATTTGAAGTTCAAAATGCAGGAGTCTACAAGATATGGGCAAGAGCTATAGCACCTGATGGAGCAAGTGATTCATTTTTTGTAAAGATGGATAATGGAGCTTTTGATATTTGGGATATCACAAATTCTAACAAATGGAAATGGACAAAGATAAACGCAAGAGCATTGGGTGGTGAAAAGAGTTATAACCTTAGTGCTGGAGTGCATACTTTTGAAGTAAAAGCAAGAGAAGGTGGTGCAAAACTTGATAAAATAGTAGTAACAAATGACGCAGCATATGTTCCAAGTGACCCAATAATTGTCCAACCAGTTATATCAACTGTAGAGATAGAAGCAGAATCGGGTGCACTAGTGGCTCCCATGTTAAGACGAGATGATAACAATGCTTTTAATGGAAAATATATAACAAATGATAATGGAAATGGAAAAGTAACATACTCTTTTGATGTCCAAAGTACAGGAGTTTATAAGATATGGGCAAGAGCGATAGCACCTGATGGTGTGAGCGATTCATTTTTTGTAAAGATGGATAACGGAGCTTTTGATATTTGGGATATCACAAACTCAAACAATTGGAAATGGACAAAGATAAATGGTAGAGCTTATGGATCTGTTATAAGTTATAATTTAAGTGCAGGAACACATACTTTTGAAGTAAAAGCAAGAGAAGGTGGTGCAAAACTTGATAAACTTGTCATAACAAATGATACTGCATATGTTCCAAGCAATCCTCCTGTAAATGGAGCTGTTTTAGTAGTCGAAGCAGAAAATGCAAATCTAACTCATCCCATGTTGGCAAGAGATGATGCTAGTGCATCAGGAGGAAAATATATAACAAACGATAATGGTTCAGGATCAGCAGAGTTTACATTTAATGTAGTCGAATCTGGAGCTTATAAGTTAAATGCGATTTATATAGCACCAACAGGAGAGAGCGACTCATTTTTTGTAAAAATGGACAATGGTGTAGAGGATATTTGGGATATGCATCCAAATACTCCAACTTGGAAAAACATGGATATAGATGGAAGAAATTTAGGTGGAGACTTTGTATACAATCTCTCTATTGGCAGCCATGTGTTTTATCTAAGAGCAAGAGAGGGTGGTGCAAAAGTGGATAAACTTACATTAGTCAAGCAGTAAGTTTATAGCTTCTTTTGCTCCTAAATCTAAAGAGATATTTCCACTTGGTACTTCTGTATCTCGTGGATTTACTCTTATTAAAGTTGCATTGTATCTTGAAGAGATGTTTTCTCCAAAAAATCGGATAGTAGGAACAGCGAGACCAGCACCGAACTCTAGTATGACAAGTTTATAGTTATTATCGGTGATATTGTCTAGCCAGTTTTGTAAACGGTGACTTTGTATATCTGTTCTTTTACTTATCCAGTCATAATCTCCAAACATCAATATGTTTGGTCTTGATATCTCACCACAATTTATACAAGTTGGTAAATTCCCCTCACTTCTAAAAGTTTCAGAATCTATCTCAATATAAGTTTCTCTATCTTTCCAGATTTGTTTTGTACAATTTTTAGTACATTGAAAATGTCCTATACTCCCATGTATCTCAGTAATTTTAAGATCAGAATATCCTGCTTTTTGAAATTGACCATCTACATTTGAGGTAAAAACAAAATAACTACCTTTTTTATTTTTAGCAAATTTTAAAAGTTTTGAAAAGCCCTCATGTGGAATGGTTTCACGATAAAGATTTAAACGATGTCCGTAAAAAGCCCAAGCAAGTCTTGGTTCATCTTCAAACCATATAGGATTTGCTATCTCTTCAAATGCAAGTCCTAAATTTTTTATAACAGGATAAGCCCTCCAAAACCCTTCAACTCCACGAAAATCAGGAAGACCACTATCCACACCTATCCCAGCACCTGCAGTTATAAGTATGGCATCTGCATCTTTTAGTAATTGTTTTGCTTTTTTTATCATAAGGGTATTTTAACATCGTTCCTATAAAAACTATGGGTATAATCTATCAAAATTCAGAAATATCCATAATTTGAAAATAATTCTTATCACCAATATGTCCACCACCACTACTAACATAAGCTTTTTTCCCATCTGAAGAGATAATGATATCTTTTGCAGATGAAAGTATATCTACTTTGTCTATAAGAAATTTTGCTTTAGGATTTGATATATCCCATATTTGTAAGTTGTTGTTTGTTATATATGCTTTTGTTTTATCTAGCGATAGTGCTATATCTTTTGATGTGTCCCATGTGTCGAAAGTATCTAAAACATTAGGCTCTTTTGGATTGCTTACATCTATGATAAAACCACCTTTTTCACCTTCTCCTCCTACAGTATAGAGAACTTCTCCATCATTAGAGATAGCTATGTTTTTTAGCAATCTTTTAGTTGGTATTTTACTTAGTACTTTAGTGTCGGTTTTATCTTCTATATCAATTATCTGTATATGCTTTGCACTTATGGCATATATCAGGTTATAATCTTTTGAAAGAAGAAAGTTATAGGCATAAATTGGTAGCATAATATCTTCTATCATTTTAGGCATATTTGATTTGGATATATCGATAATTTTCAAATTACTAAATTTTTTATGATATTGGCGATAAAGAATATATGCTTTATCGCCAATGAGTTGAAACTTTGTTGCATTGTAAGTATAAATCTTATTTAAAACTTTTGGTTTTTTGGGATTTGTTATGTCTATAATTTGTAAATATGTATCATAAATATCGTTGTTATGTAGGTTTGAAAATATAAAAGCTTTTGTTCCATCATCTGATAAAGTTATCTGTTTTGCAAAACCAGTTAAATAAAGTTCGCTAATAACTGAAAGCTTTTTATTGTCTGAAATATCAACAACTTTAAGACCATTCCAACCATCTGTTAAATACGCTATCTTTTCATCAGAAGATATAGTAATTTGTGCTGTGTAGTTTGTCTCTAAAGTACTTAATGTCTTGGTTGAGTTATTTGTTACTTCGATATATGGCAATGGTATAGTAAAGTACTCTCCAACCCAGTTTGCATCGTAAGGTTCTATGTAGATATTTATATAATTGTCTTCTATCTCTTTTATCATAGATATTGGGCATTGAATCGTTATAACTCTTTTGTCTTCATCTTTTTTATTGTCATAAAATTTTATTTTTCCAATTTGTTCCCATTTCCACTGTGTATCGCTAAGAGATTTGTAAAGTATATCATCCTCTATAAGATAATCAGCTCCATGTATTTCCCAGCCTTTTGAACCAT
The DNA here is from genome assembly GCA_032361185.1 of Lepetodrilus ovalis. Classification (NCBI taxonomy): domain Eukaryota; kingdom Metazoa; phylum Mollusca; class Gastropoda; order Lepetellida; family Lepetodrilidae; genus Lepetodrilus; species Lepetodrilus ovalis. The sequence continues at coordinate 3,370 of JAUTBQ010165899.1, read as the reverse complement.
TAAATCCTTTGTTTGATATAACATCTATAAAAAACTGAAAATGCTCAATTTTCTCTGGTATATTGTCAAAATAATAAGTTGTAAAAGTGATATACTCTTGTTCTTTGTTGATTGTAGTATCTACATTCCAAGTCCAATCTTTTAATACTCTTGATATCTTTTTTTGATGTGGTGTTTTTATAAATGTAGTTGAGTTAGTTTCACATCCTGATAAAAATAATAAAACTATGAGTGTTAAAGTTATCAATGTTGATAATCTAGAAAAATTGTTTTTTAGCATCTTATCTCCTTTTAATTATTTTAACATGCTTGAACAATTAAAACAATGTTTAGTTAACCTTTTACTGTTTTTTGTAAACTTTTATTTCACATGGTTACATAATCGTTAAAATGGTATAATCGGCATAAAAATTGTTGGAGTTTATTTGTGATTTTTGGAAAGATTGACTATATAAACTTAGCCCCTTTTCACGTTTATCTAAAACAGCACATCAAAAACTCTCAATTTAAACAATCTATCGAATATAAAAAAAGTTTTCCATCAGATTTAAACAAAAAATTTAAACGACGACAAATAGATGCTGCTTTTATATCGAGTATAGAAAGTAGACGAGGAAACTTTAGCTGTTTAAACGCAGGAATAGTAGCAAAAAAAGAGATACAGAGTGTACTTGTAAAAAAGGGTGCTAAGAAGGAAGACTCTCATTCTGCTACTTCTAATGCTTTAGCAAAGGTATTGGGTATAGAAGGAGAAGTTATCATTGGTGATAAGGCTTTAAAACTTTACTGTGAAAACCAAGATATTTATATAGATTTAGCAAAAGAGTGGTACAAAAAACATGGTATGCCTTTTGTCTTTGCTAGGTTTTGCATGGTTAAACATAAGAGATATTATAAAAACCTTATAAATGGTTTTTTAAAATCTAGAGTAAAAGTTCCCCAATATGTACTAAACAGATATGTAAAAAGATCAGGCATAGAGTGTAAAAATATAAAAGCCTATCTAAAATTAGTTAGCTATAATATAGACAGAAAATCAGAAAAAAGTCTGAAACTTTTTTTAAAGGATAGCCGATGATGCCAGAAGAGATTGCTAAGTTTGAACAAGTAAGAGTTCAAGCTAGAGCTTATTTGTGCTTACTTTTAAACAGAAGTATTCCAAACTACTTGCCAAATCCAGATATAAAAGTTATCATTGATGGTATCAAGATTTTAAAAAAAGAGAGTATTAAAATCGAAGCTCTTTATGTGCTTGATGCTAAAGGCGAACAAGTTTCACACAATATCTCCGATAACCAAATGGTCAGAGAAGCAAGACCTGGAAATCATAGTGCAAGAGCTTATTATCATAGAGCTGCTAGAGAGAAAAAATGTGTTATAACTAGTCCATATCCGTCAACTCTTACAAATGATTTGACAGTTACCGCTTCTTATCCTGTATATGACAATAAAAAGAAACTTCATTATATAGTTTGCATGGATATATCTTTAAGAGATTTATTGATGTTTGCACAACCCACGGGCTTGGATACAGTTTTTACTTTTGTTTCAAAAACTACTTATGGTCTTTTTTCTATAGCACTTGGTGTTGTCTCTTTGATGCTTTTTTATAATGGAATAGCGAGTATATTGACTCATGGTGTGAACATAGAAAAGATAGAGATAAAACAGATGTTTGAGTCAACCATTTTACTCACCCTCTCTTTGGCGATATTTGATCTTGTCAAAACTATCTTTGAAGAGGAAGTCTTAGGTCATGGTGAAAAGGGTTCTAAAGATATACATAGAACAATGATAAAGTTTTTAGGCTCTATTATCATAGCTCTTTCTATAGAAGCATTGATGCTTGTGTTTAAGTTTGCTCTCATTGATCCAGAAAAGATAATAAATGCTATATATATCATAGGTGGAGTAACCATGCTTCTTTTTGGTTTATCTTTTTATCTAAAAGCAACAGAAAACAGAAACGATAAATGTTAGAACACTTTTTTACATGCCCTTACTGTTGGGAGAGAATCTCTATGTTATTAGACCCTGATATGAGTGGTGAAGTTTATGTGGAGGATTGTCAAGTTTGTTGCAATCCTATCGAGATAGAGTTTGTCTTTAGTGATGATAAACTCATCTCTTTTAACAGTACTAAATTACAGTAGCTATATAAACCTTTTAACAAATGACAATATCTGATCTTCAGGTAACGCCCCACTAACACGATCTACTTCTTTACCATTTTTAAAAGCTATGATAGTTGGTATGCCTTTTATAGAAAACCCACCTGCAGTAGTTTGGTTTTCTTCTGTATTTACCTTGATAAATCTAGCTTTGAGTGGAAGTTTAGTAGCCGCACTCTCAAATGCAGGAGCCATCATACGACAAGGCCCACACCACTGTGCCCAAAAGTCTACGATAACTGGTATATCATTGTTTTGAATATGTTTAGTAAAAGCTTCATGGCTTACATCTTTTGGTTTAGTTTCAAGCAGTGAGTTTTTGCAAGCTCCGCAGTTTGCTTTTTTGTATGTTTCTTTTTTGGGAATTCTGTTTGTCTTTAGACAGTGAGGGCAGACTATGTTTGTCATTATTTTTCCTTGTTAAAATTTGGGACAATTTCCAAATTTTAACATAGGATTACTAATAGTTATTTTATGTAGTCGGAAGATGCACGGAAACCGATAGGTGATGTTGTTCCATTATCACCCCAAGATATACTTCGTGTCAAATCTATATATCCTATACCTATAATAGCTAAAGCATTTTCTGAAACTGATCCAATTTGACCATTAGTATTTGATGCAACATCAGCTACTGCTTCAGAATGTTGATCTATTCTAATTTCTTCATATTTAGCATCAGGATATTTTAAATGTACAAGTGTATTTGTAAACTCTTTTACACCACTTTGTAGTTCAAATATTGATCTTTTATAATCTTCTTCAACCTGATAATCATAATAAAGAACAGAATTTTCAACTTCATTGGCACTTAAAAGTTTAATTGCGTGTGCATACTGTTTCAAGCTAGGAAGACCTATTTTAGTAGCATTTACATCATTTATTGGAGACTTATCAAGCATATATGCTGCTTCAAAACCATACATACCTTTTACAGATTTTAAATCGCCAAAATCTTTAAACTTAACCGTGAATAAAGATGAACCTGATTTATCTCCTGCAGTAAATCCACTAGGTGCTTCACCAGTTATCATTTTAAAATCTTGAGAAACAATAGAAGCAAAATCTATAATAGGATTTATAATTGCTGTAACTGGTCTAGCCTCATATTGACTCATCCAAAAACCACCAGTTCCATCTATCGCAGGTACATATACAAAACCGTTACCTACCATTGCTATACCCTGAGGTGTCTCATA
>JAUTBQ010165888.1:0-12208 GCA_032361185.1 Lepetodrilus ovalis | reverse complement strand
ACTATTTTCTACATATGAAGGACCTTTCATCGACATAGCTGGTTCAACTTGATGGGTTGTACAACCCGAAAAAAGTGTAACTAATATGCTAATTATTAAAATAATTTCATTTTTCATTAAATTTTCCTAAAATTTTTGTTATAATATATAAAGTTTGTAATAAGAACTAGCAAATAATGTTCCAAAGGAGTGCCATGAGTGTAGTTAAAGATAGGTTACAAAGTGACTTAAAAGATGCGATGAAAGCTAAAGATGTCTTTAAAAGAGAGACGATTCGCTTTTTGATGAGTGCTTTGAAACAGGTAGAGGTTGATGAACGGCGAGAGCTTAGTGATGATGATATATATAAAATCATTCAAAAGTCTATCAAACAAAGAGATGATGCAGCTACACAATATAAAGATGCTGGACGCGAAGAGCTGTATGAAAAAGAGACAAAAGAAGCAAAACTTCTAAAAGAGTATCTTCCAAAACAGTTAGATGAAAGCGATTTAAAAGAGATTATTTCGGCAGTTATCGCTGAAAGTGGAGCAAGTGGTGTGAAAGATATGGGTAATGTTATCAAACTTACCATGTCAAAGGTAGGAGCTGGGGCTGATGGTAAGAGTGTCAGTACGCTAGTTAAAAATTTATTAAATTAAGCTTAAATAAGCTAATAATCTCTAAAAGTCGTTAAATATTTAATGATATTATCGGCATAATGGGGAAGTTTAATCATATAGGAGTTATAAAACGATGAACAAAACAACAAGAAGTCTACCGATATTATTATCCGCTGCGGTAGCTATAAGTATAAGTGGATGTGCTGAAAAGAGAAGCTGTACAGTTCCTTCTGTCAAAAAGCCTACTGTTAAAGTTGTAGAAAAAGTACAAACAACTAAAGATAAGCAGATAGAGGCACTACAAGTTGCTATCTTAGAAGCTAAAAAGAATGTTGGTAAAACAGTTACAAAAGTAGTTGAAGTAGAAGGAGAGAGTTCACCATATCCTCCAAACGCTGAACCTGGTAAATGTTATAAAAAAGTCTTGATTCCCGCAAAATACGAGATGCAAACTGAGCAAGTTTTAGCAAAAGAAGCAGATGAACAGATTACTATCATCCCTGCTAAGTTCCAAACTGTTACGAAAAAAGTACTTGTAAGAGAAGCTAGTGAGAGATTGATAGCAGTTCCTGCAACATATACAACCGTTACTGAAAAAGTTATGGATAGAGAAGCTAGTGAGAGATTGGTAAAAGTTCCCGCAACTTATACAACTACTACTGAAAAGATTTTGATAAAAGATGCTACAACTTCTTGGAAAAAAGGTTGTAGTAATGGTTCTGGAAGTTGTGATACGCTATGTTTGGTAAATATCCCAGCACAGTATAGAACAGTTACTAAAAGAATTTTACAAACACCTGCGTCTGTAAATGCTATACCAATCCCTGAAACTTATAAAACAGTTACAAGAAAAGTTTTAAACACACCTGCAAGTACTAAAGTTGTACCTATTCCAGCTGTATATAAAACTGTTCAGATTAGAGAGATGGTAGAACCTGCAACTGTACAAAGAAAAACTATCCCTGAGAGATATCAAAATATCACAAAAAGAGTGAAAGTAAGTGATAGCGAACTCAAATGGCAAGAGAGTGTTTGTAAACAGAGCATGAATCAAGTTAACATCAGTGGTGTACAATCTGCACTAAAAGATGCTGGTTTTAATCCAGGACCGATTGATGGTATATTTGGTTGGAGAACACGATCTGCACTTGAAAGATACCAAAGATCAAATGGATTATCTTCAGGAGCATTAACTAAAGAGACACTAAGTTCATTAGGCTTATAGTCTTTTCTTAGTATTTAACTAAAAAAGCTGATACTACTTTTTGTAGTGTCAGCTTTTTTTATGCATTTTCTTTGGTTAGGTTTTGTATCTTTTTTTCTAGTAAGTTGATGATTTTATCTTTATCTGCTAGCTTCTTTAACTCTTTCTCTTTTGTTTTCAAAAGCTTTGTCTGAATCTCATAACCTTGGTTGATAGCATCTATCTTTCTATGTGTCGATCTAAGTTCACTTTTTAGGTGTATGATAGCATCGTTTTTTTCACTTATGATTTGTGTTTTCTTCTGTTCTTTTGGTGTATACAACTCTTTATTTCTTGTATTGGCGTACCATACCCCCATGATATAACCAAATACAACAGACACTATTATATAAAGTGCCATTTGAATAAATAATTCAAGCAATTTATCTCGTTCTTATTTTAAGCTCTACTCTTGAGTTTCGCTCATCTTTTTTATTATCTACTATAGGATATAAATCTCCATAGCTTGTAACTACAATCTTTTTATCTTTTAACTTACTGTTAAGATACGCTTGTACCAAAAGAGCTGCTTGTTCGCTAGCTTGTTTGGTTTGGTATTGGTACGATTTTGTAGCACTATGCCCTTCTAGTTCTATATATTGGTCATCGTCTATCGATGAGGCTAACATGGGTAAGAGTTTTTCTAAAACATCTTTAGCATGAGGCTCTAACTTACCTGTTGTATCTATCTCTAAGTATCTATTTTGAGAAAGAAACTTTGTTAGATTTAAATGCTTATCTTTCTCAGCTACCTTCTTTAAAGGTTTCACAATCTTTGGTGTAACAGGCTCATCTTCAGGTTGAATTTGAGTTTCAACTTCGATTTTTTCTACCAATAGCGTATCTTCTTTAGGTTTTAACTCTGTAAGTTTATGGTTTGTATCTTGTTTGATACCTTCAAGCGGATGTCGTTTTTCATAATAACTACTCGCATGAAGAAGATAAGCAGTAGAGATTATAGAAAAAGTGCCGATTACCGTTAAGTACTTAATTTTTTTACTATTTAACAATATTTAACCTTATGCGTTCTATAAGTTGGCATTGTATCTACAATTAGACTAATTCTTGATTAAAAATGTTAAATATATTGAAAAAAGTAAATTATATATTGGATTATACCTTTTTTCATTTTTAAAAATATAGTTGTAAAATTGTAGCAAATTACCATTTTTTTTAACTTTATGCTCTTTTATCTTGCAAAAAGTTACTTTTTTTTGTATTCTTATAGATAGGAAACTCATCCGAAGATGAAGTAAGGAAAAATATGTATATTGCAAAAAAACAGTATTTGTTAAAAAATAGTATCAAAACTTTGATGCAAGATTTAGAGTTGGAAGCTCAAAATATCTCTGAATTTTATACCGTAGCCAAAGTATGTAAAAGTGTAAAGTTTAGCAAGATAGATAAAGTGTATAACAAAACAACACAACTTGGTATCATCGGATCAATCGTAGAAAAAGATAAGAAGATAAAAAAGAGTAAGTTTGAAAAAGAGTTATCAAAGATTATAGGTTCTACTACAGAGAAAAAAAGTTTCACATTACCAAATGATCATGAACAATATCGTATAGATATGTATCAAAAAGGTTTAAAAGGCTTATATCTGTTAGAAGTCTCTTTCAAAAATAAAAAAGATTTTTCGAAGTTTGTTTTACCTGAGCTTTTTAAAGATTATATTATCAAAGAGGTTACAAAAGATGAACGATATCAACATAAAAATTTAGCACTTTTAGGTAATCCTGAAAAAAACCCATACAATATATATGCGATATTTAAAGATTTAGAACTTGGGCGTACTACCAATCTCGATGAAGCGATATTTAAAGAGATGAAAAGTAGTGATGCTGTAAGAATTGCTCTTTTTAGACTTTTTATACAGTTGAAACTTAACCAAGATATCATCGTACATACTAAAGCAGAAGAAGGGCTAAAAGAGTTTGAGTCAAATTTGAAAAAAAGTTCGGTTCTTATAGACCAATACCGAAAGATATTTGATAAAAATATCGTATCAAAAGTAAAAGTACATCTAAAAGTGATGATTAAAGCCCTTAGTGTTTATAAAGATTTAGAGTTTATCGAGAGTGAACTAGAGAGTATCAAGGTATTACTCGACCATGAACAGATGCAAAAAATCTATACGACTATTAAAGATAAAAAAGAGATTGAACGAAAGAAGATTAGTCGTTTTTTTACTACACGAGAGTTTGCTATTATATTTAAACAATATGAACTTCTTTTACGCGAAAACAACAAATCGTTTTTATCTATCAATGCACAAGTATCTATCGAAAAAAGTATACAAGATAAAATATTTTTAGAGTATAAAAAAACGATGATGGCATGTGAAAAATATGAGGGTTGTGAAGATGATAAGAGTTATAAAAGTATTAAAAAATCTTTTAATACTTTGAAAATCTTGTTACAAGAGTTTGACATGGTTATAGACAATGCTAACTATAAAGAGATATACAAGGCAACCAAAGAGGTGAACAAAAACCTGCAATCACTTAAAAGTATCAATAAAAAACGGATGATTATAGATACTTATCTGGAAAACCTTACAACCAGACCATTAAACTATCATGAGTTAAAAAAGAGGGTTGAAAAAGAGAGTAAAAATGCTATTGAAAAGAAAAAAGTAACTCTCGAAAAAAATATAATCTCTTTTAGAGATAAAGAAGATTTATTTACATAGGATATTATTTTTTTTTGCTATAATCTAAACAAAAAGGATTTAGCATGAAATATATTGTACAAATAGTACTTTTAAGTTTGATAGTTGGTATATTCTCATCTTGTAGTAAAACACCCTATACAAACCGTAAACAGATGGTGATGTTCTCTCCACAACAAGAGTTACAGATGGGTTATCAATCTGCACAACAGATACTCAAAACAGAACATGTAAGCAATGATAGAAGAATCAATGCCCTCGTTCAAAGAGTTGGACAAAAGATAGCTCGTGCCGCTGCTCAACCTGGTTATAAATGGCAGTTTTTTGTGATAGATAAAAATGAATTAAATGCTTTTTGTCTTCCTGGTGGAAAAGTATTTGTTTATACAGGACTTTTTAAAGCTGTACAAAACGAAGATCAATTAGCTGTTGTTGTAGGACATGAAGTAGCACATGCGATAGCTAGACATGGAGCTGAGAGAATGAGTATGATCCAACTAGGTCGTATGGGAAAACAGATAGCTAGTAAAACACTTGGTGGTGGAAAGTATGCACAAGTGATAAACCAAGCTTATGGAGCTGGTGAGACATATGGTATGGTTTTACCGTTTAGTAGAAAATTTGAGTATGAAGCTGATGAAATCGGTCTATATCTTATGACACAAGCTGGATATAACCCTAACGAAGCTGTCAAGTTTTGGGGTAACATGAGACAACTAAAACAAGGTAGTAGAAACCCACCTGAGTTTTTATCTACACACCCTGCTGATGCAAACCGTATTAAAAAGATTAAAGCTCTTATACCTAGAGCCTTAAAACATTATAGATAAAAAGGTCAAAAAGTTTGAGTAAACAAGAAAAAATCGTCACAATGTTTGACGAGATAGCAAGTACTTACGATGTAGCAAACAGAGTTTTAAGTTTTGGGGTAGACAAGAGTTGGCGAAAAGATGCCTGTGATAAAACATACAACTACTATAACCATAAAGATATAGAGCTTATACTTGATGTTGCTTGTGGTACAGGTGATATGTGTGAGTTTTGGGATAAAAGAGCTAAAAATGCCAACATAAATATCCAAAAGATTATAGGAGCAGACCCCTCAGTTGGCATGTTAGAAAAAGCAAAAGAGAAAAACTTAAATGCCAAATTTGTAGTAGCTGAAGCTAAAAATCTACCATTTGAAGATGCTAGTGTTGATATACTAAGTATCTCTTATGGCCTTAGAAATGTCATGGATAGAGAAGAGGGATTAAGAGAGTTTCACAGAGTTTTAAAACCTGATGGACTTCTTGTTATACTGGAATTTACCAAACTTCAAAAAGCTAGTCTTGCTTCTAGGGCTAGAGATTTTTACATGAAAAAGATTTTGCCTGTTGTAGGTGGATTTCTTTCAAAAAATAGAGATGCTTATAGTTATCTACCAAACTCTATCGAGGGGTTTTTAACCAAAGAGATGTTAGTTAAAGAGCTTGAAGATGTAGGCTTTACTATCAAAGAGGCTACGGGTTATTCGATGGATATATCTACTCTTTTCATCGCTCAAAAGTAGGATGGCAACATCCTACTAATCTAACTGTAATCTTTCGCAGTTTTTGTAAAATTCTTTAACACTTTCACTCACTTTTATAACCCTTTTTAGATAGCTTTCAAAATCATTTCTGCTGTACTCTATCTTTAAAGATTCTGGATTGATAGCACGGCTCAAAGCTACATAAAACTGGCTATCTGCAAAGATATGGTCAACATTACAGATAAGTTTTTCTAAACTCATGCCTTGTGATTTATGTATAGTTATGGCATAAGCTGGTCGAAGTGGATACTGTTTTAACGAACATAAAACTTCACTATCAAGGGAGCCTTTATCATCTACCATAGAGCGACTGAGTTCAAATTCAAACCTATCTACTTTTAGAAGTTTGCCATTTTTCTCAACTACGATAGAATCTCCATCTATATGCACAACTATCGCTTTTTCACCATTGTGGTATGAACCCCATTTGTTGGTAGTAAAGATGACTGGTATACCCTCTTTAAGTTTTAGGTTTACCAAAATTGGAAGAGCATTTTGCCATGACTTGATACGGTTTTGGTGTAACTTTTTATCTTTTATCTCTACGATAGCAGGCAAATCAAACTCTTGCAGTGGTACTTGGGCTACTTTTTGTTGGTTTAACACATCTGCTTCATAGTTTCGACCATAAAGAATAGTAGCATCATTGGCATGTTCTAGATTGTTTTGTTGCAGTTTTTTAAGATAATTAAAACATGTCTCATCTAACTCCCCCACCCTAATCTTTTCCAAAATCCCCATAAACTCTTCGTTTGTTGTTCTTTTTATCTTGGTTAACTCTACGGTTAGAAAGTCAAAGTATTCCCATGAAGAGGCTGAAAAAGCATAAACTTCTTCACCAAAGATAGAACTGTTTTGTTTTTTCTGTATAGGTGGAAGTTGGTAAAAGTCTCCAACAACTAAAAGTTTTCCTATATACTTGGCATTTCTTAGTCGATAGAGTATCATATCTAAAAGATTTGCACTTACCATGCTTATCTCATCTATGATGATAAGGTCTGTTTTTTTGAGGATTTTTTCTAACTCTTTAAGACGATTTTTGTTGTATCTATCAAAGGAAGCTAACTCTTCAAAATCAGAAGCTATACCAAAAGCAAAAAAACTATGGATAGTCTGTCCACCAACGTTGACAGCAGATATGCCAGTACTACCTAAAACTACAACCCCACGATAGTTGCTGTTATAGTCATCTATGATTTGTTTTGTTAAAAAGCTTTTTCCTACCCCTGCCCCACCTGTTAAAAAAACATTCTGTTCTTCTAGCAGTTCTAAAATCCTAGTTAGTACTTGCACAATCTCAAACCTTTAGCAATATCATAGCAAAAGTTGATTTATGAAGACATGTAATTGCTGTAGTTTAACTCTCTCTTATGTGCTTGATTGTGTGGTATTATATCTTTTGGTGCTTTTTTTGGTGTTACTTTATCTACATGCTTAGCAAGATCTTCTTTTTGTAAATTACTCAAAGTATTTTTCTCTAAAATATCTTTTAAAGCGATAATCATAATGTCTTTAGATACCTCTTCATCTAAAAGCTCTTTTACACCTTCAACAAAGAGTTTTGGACTATCTGTTGATAGTTTTGGTAAAGAGAAATGAAGAATTTGGTTAAACTTCCACTCCAAAGAGATAATCTCTCTATTTTTTCTTTCTTGCGTTATATCATTTGATAAAAGAATTCTCTCTTTTTCAAAGATAAAAGTTTCATTCATCAAACCATAAAGTGTTGAGTATTCACTTTGGGTTATGATAGAAGCGTTCATCATCGCCTCTTGATCTTGTGCAAAACTACTCTTTTGTAGCTGCTCTTGATAGTAGTGATTTTGAGCTTGTGGCATCCTTGCTTGTGGTACTTCTATCTCATCATCAAGTCTATTATGTACTTTAGTTGAAAGTGGACGATAAAACAAAAGGTAGAAAAATAGTCCCAAAACTGATAAAAAAGAACCAAATAAGACAGCATTTTCTTTGACAAATGAAGTCAATGGTGCGATAAATGTACTAAAGTTTTGAAAATATTTTTGAACATCAAATGGACTATCTAAAATCTCTGCACTACCACTATCTTCTGGTATCTTTATAATCTCCTCTTCAACCTCTTGTTCGGGCTCTATTTGAGAAGATGTCTCTGAAGTTATGATAGGTGCAGCATAACTAACAATCTCTTCTTTTGGTTGTTCTATAGTTGTGCTAGCCATGATAACTGGCTCTTCTTCTTTAGTTGTTACTAACTCTTCTTGCTTTTGTTCAGGTTTAGAAAATGCCGTTTCATTGTAGTTTTGTGAAGCTTCTATCCAGCCTGTATTGTCTATAGTTTGTTCTCTGTTTGTAGCTGTTTTAGTTTCTGTAGATACCATTTTAGCTAAAGGTAAATTATCGGAGTTTTGATTTGACTCTTCATCAGTTACAGTAATCCAGCTTTTTTCTGATGATTTTTCAATACTAGATACTGTTTGGGTTATCTCTGTATCTTGGGCTACATTTGTCTCTATAGCTGTAATCCAATTTTTTTCAGATGAAGTTAACTCTTTTATATCACTAAGTGTTTTTGTTTGGCTACTAACTACTGGTTTACTCTCAACAACTGGTTGACTCCAGCTAGATATTTGTTTACTATTTGGCTCTGTTGCTACAGCTAAGGGTTCGGTTTCATTATATATATCTTTTGGCACAGAAGTCCACATCTTTTGGGCAATTCCAACCGTATCTGCATAGATAAAACTTATCAACATAAATGTCATAAATACAATATTTTTCAATTAAATCCTTTTTTGTTAAAACTATAATACAATATTAAGTTTAAGCTTTGTTTAGAAAATTAATTTTTTTATAAAAATAAGAATAGAAATATAAAATAACACCAAACTCTCAAAAAAGTTGCACTATAATCTTTCAAAACTATTAACCCAAGTTAAGCGATAGGAAAGAGATGGATTTTAAACTAGAAAACAGCGATGGCGATGCTAGAGCTTGTACGATAAAAACAGCACACTCAACGATACAAACCCCTGTATTTATGCCCGTTGGCACACTAGCCAGCGTTAAGTCACTTGATAGCTATGATATGACAGAGCATCTAAAAACAGATATTATCTTGGCAAACACTTACCACCTTTATCTTCGTCCAGGAGATGAAACGATAAAAGAACTTGGAGGCTTACATGGATTTTCTAATTATCCCAACAGTTTTTTAACTGATAGTGGAGGTTTTCAAGCTTTTTCACTCTCCAAGATGACCAAACAAGATGAAAACGGTATCATGTTTAAAAGCCATATAGATGGTTCAAGCCACTACTTTACCCCACAAAAAGTTTTAGATATTCAGTATAACCTGAACAGTGACATCATGATGGTTTTAGATGACCTTATAGCCCTTCCAGCAGAACAAGAGCGTATACAACTCTCTATAGAGAGAACAACAGCTTGGGCTAAAAAGTCTATCGAGTATCATAAAAGCCAACAAGCAAAAGGGATTGGCTTAAACCAAAATATTTTTGCGATAGTTCAAGGTGGTACAGATAAAGCGTTTAGAAAACTCTCAGCCACGCAACTTACAGCGTTTGACTTTGATGGTTTTGCCATAGGGGGTTTGAGTGTAGGAGAAGCCAATGCGGACATGTATGAAACAGTAGAGTTTACAGCTCCCCTACTTCCAAAAGATAAACCACGCTACCTTATGGGTGTGGGAACACCTGAGGATTTGATAGAAAATATCGAAAGAGGTATCGACATGTTTGATTGTGTTATGCCCACGAGAAATGCCAGAAATGGCACACTTTTTACTTCTTTTGGTAAGATAAATATCAAAGGGGCAAAACATAAACTAAGTGATGAACCGATAGATAAGGCGTGTTCATGTCATACATGTACCAACTACTCCAGAGGTTATCTTAACCATCTTTTTAGAGCTCATGAGTTAACTTACTTTAGATTGGCAACACTTCATAACCTGCACTATTACCTGACCTTGATGCGAGAGACACGAGAAGCGATACTTCAAAATAAATTTCAAGAATTTAAAAAAATATTTTATGAAAAACGAAGTTAAGCATGTTATTATAAATACAAAAGGATAAAACATGAAAAAGATGTTAATCATAGCTTTGGTGCTTTTAGGTTTTACAGGATGCGTAGCAGGTCATAATCCTTATGCTCATGTAGGAGCTAGTAAGGTTATCAATGTTGGTGGTATCGATGTAGGTTTGGGAATCGGGGATTTTATAAATCTTGGCTTATAGCCTTACAAAAAGCGATAAGTTCACTGTTTTGGTGTTTTGTCGCTCCCTTTGCTAAAAGTTCTAACTTCTTTTCTATCTCTTGCTTGACAATATCCTCTTCTTTATGTTTTAAAAGTGCCTCTATCCTGAACTTATCCATCGAATGATACTTAAACGATAACTGCGCATGTCCAGCATACTTAGTCGTTAAAACTTCATCTACAAGCCCTACTTCATACTCTTTTAAAACCCTAAGCCACAAATCATAATCTTCACAAACTTCCAAACTCTCATCAAAATAGCCTACTTTTTCAAAGATAGATTTGTACATCATCACTGTGGAGGGGGCGATTTTACAGAAGTTTAAGTTCTCATTAAAACAAAATCCACTAGGTTTTTGATGTTGCTTTTTCTGTTTTATAACTTTATCATCTCTTATCCACGCTTCTTGCGTATGTGAAAAAAGTATGTTTGGATTTTGTTTGTGAAACGCTGATTGAATTTTTAGTTTATCTTTATGCCAGACATCATCAGAATCTAAAAAAGCTATCCACGCATGTTTGGCTTCTTTGATACCTCTGTTTCTAGCTTTTGAAACACCACCATTTTTTTGCGTTATCACCTTGATAGCATCAAAACCTTTTAAAACTTCACATGTATCATCTGTTGAACCATCGTCTATAACGATGATTTCATCAGCTTTGAGGGATTGTTCTTGAACTGATAAGATAGCCCTTGTTACTAGTTCTGGACGATTATAAACTGGTATGACAACAGTTATCACTTTTTCTTTGTTGCCATTGTAAAGTACCACCAGATAAGTGAACCAAAAGTAAGAAGAATTATAGGCATGATGATAGGGTTCTCTTTGACATATCCAAAAGCGTTAATTATCTGTTCTCCTCCGTAGTAACTTAGAAGTCCAAAAAAGAGTGAGAAGAGTAACGACGCTGGGGCATTTAAGATACCAAACTTCACAAAACTGTACTTGCTCAGTCCAAATGCGATAGGAACTAAGGTTTTAACACCATAGATAAACTTCTGTATAAAGACTACCAAATCTCCATATTTTCTGATAAGCACATGGCTTAGGGCTACTTTTCGTCTATGGTTTGTCATATAAGGCTTGGCAAACTCTTTGTTGTATCTTGCCATGTAAAAGAGAAACATATCTCCGATGTAGTTTGCTATGGTTGCTATGATGATAGAAGTTGTTATATCCATCTTTCCCATGTAGCTTAAAGCCCCAGCTGCGATAAGAGCAAAAAAGCCACCGCCAAATGAGTATAAAAAAAGTATGATGTAGCCGTATGTTGATAATGAGTTTAGTAAATCTTCCAATTTTAGTTGTTTCCTTTTTTTTGAAGTGGAAGCTTTTTACACAAATAGTTTTCTATTTCAAAGAGATTAGGAAGTGGAAGCTTTAGCTCCACCCATGGATAACTGTTAAAAACTAAACTGATATGCTTGACATACAACTGTTTCTAACGGTGGAGCTAAAGCTTCCACTTCCAAAATTCCTTAAAATCATACTTTATTATTTGTGTAAGAAGTCGCCACTTCCTTTTTAATCTTTTCCTTGGTTAAAATATCCTGCAAAATGGTTGTTTAGTTTTAACAACTCATTTTTGGTTCCAGCTTCGACTATCTCTCCGTGTTCTAAAACATAGATAAAATCAGCCATGTTCACTGTACTTAAACGATGAGCGATTATTATAGTGGTTCTTTGTTTTAAAAACAACTCTAACTCTCCAAAAAGTTCATCTTCGGTCATGACATCTAGTGAAGAGGTAGACTCATCAAGTATGACGATGTTAGGTTCGGCTATAATCATCCGTGCTATGGAGAGCCTCTGCCTTTGTCCTCCTGAGAGTTTGATACCATTTTTTCCCACAAGGG
>JAUTBQ010165877.1:0-12210 GCA_032361185.1 Lepetodrilus ovalis | reverse complement strand
CTTTCATGAAGCTCTCTTACTAAGAGACTGGTAGCGCTCTCTTAGCAGTGTATTAGCTATTGGCAAAGTGAGCGCTGCCAGTCTCTTAGTGGATAAGACAGCTTCATGAAAGGATACCTAGGTGGCTGAATAATGGTCATACAAAATGTTTCATTGTCCAAAGAGGTCATTGCACGTTATTAACTTTACTGTCCTGATAATGGCGGGTGCTAGCGCAATGGATGTTGTGGGTTTCATCTTGCCCTAAACTGACAAGCCATGATACAAGTGAAGGCATTTTGTAAACAGTTTTAAATTTAATTTATAAAAAAAGAAATCTGCATCACGATAGACAGTGATTATTCCTACCTGACAGGTGCCAACTCACCAGATGCCTGTAACACAGGAACAAAATTGAGTTAAATCCCCATTATTTGCCATCCTGTACAGAAACTGCTGTATATCTTATCATGGCATTTAGTTGGGCCTCGTCCAAGACACCTCATGAGCTCACAATAACCTTGCCCCATCCTGTAGAAAACAGCCTATGGTAATCTTAACTCGAAGCCTTAGACATTGTGTAGTCTATTACCAAGAGTTGGAGATGATGTTACGTTTGAGATATGCCATTTTATACTGGAGACCCCAGACGCCCGTTTCACAAAACCAAAGTAGTGCTACGAGAGTCGTAACTCCCATGTGTTATCATGGAGTTACGACTCTCGTAGAGCTATGATGCCCTGGTGCTTTAAAAATGTTCCACCTTTCTGGTATTTTGCTACAGACTCACGGCAGGCTTTGGCACGAGCCACCAATTTCACTACAGCCACTTCTCCGCTGTCAAGGGCACGAACCACTTGAAACTGTGGCAACCTCAGCTCATTAGTACTAGTAGGAAATTCAATGGGAAACATACTTTTCAAAGAGCTTCTACTACAATTAGGAAATTGTTAATGATTATAAACTAGACCCAGGTGACGGAAGTGTGTGATGTTGCTGTGTTGTGTTGGAGATGTCAGGATTACCCCAACCTCAGGGTAGACGTGTTCATCGACTTGAAGGCCTAGTCTACCGGTATTATCTTCCAAAATGCCCTGCCTAACTTTTGTATGCCTGTCCTGCACATTATTTAGAACAGAACGAATATTACTTTACTTTAGACTTCAAAAGACTACCTGTAATAATTGCAAGTTTTATTTTCATGATTTTACAGTATGTTTTCTTAATGTAATTTTGGTGTGTATGAGTGAAGGATTCCTGCTGTTATATGAATCAATAATTCACTCACTATTACTGTAACTGTTCTTATAGAAAAATGTATCTGAAGAAAAATTGCATAAAATATTTTAAAAATAAACCTTAACTTGAAGAAGGGAAGTCCGTTAAACTCATCCTCACCATTCCAATCCTGGCAAGAGTTCCACATTTCCGATAAGATTAAGAAATGGTCCTGGTCTAATATTGACACTAGACCCAGGATGATGTAACCATGCAACAGATCTAATTGAAATCGAGATTTCCTCAAATACCTCCCAAGTGTCTTCTAAGCTGCTATCGCTATAACTCATGTTTATTCTCTGCTGCTGTTTACTTTAAATAGTCTAAAAGCTCTGATGATTCCACTCCCAGAGCTCCTCAGAAGAAGTAGTTTGTGTGTAAAGATGCCTGGAATAAAGACAAGATTCTATCTGGATTCTGATAGTCTTTGGCAGTTCTTCCGGTCCTGAAATAATCTGACTGATATAAAGTGCACACTTGTGCACCTGCTACCGCTATTCTGTGATAGAAGTTGAACTGATGAGATGGTGTATCGAATTGTCTCACATATATAGTCAAATAATTGAGACTATTTCTGACGCGATATTGATAGGATGCACTGTCTGTAGAGTAACAATACAGATATCATCCTTGGTCTGTCAGTACCAGCCGGTGCTTGCAGGTTTACTGCAACATTCAGCACTACGGATGTTACAGGTTTTCTCCTGCCCTAAACTGACAAGTCGTGATGTTAGTGAACGATTCTAGAAAGTGACTCTAAACCCCATTACAACAACAACCCCCCCAAAAAGAAAGATGTAAACTTATTTTTTTAAAGATTTGAAATGGCTGAGATTTTCAGTTGTAGCTCTGGCGATCTGGTTTCTATTAATTATCGCTATGTATGGGATGAACTATTCCTGCTGTAATGTAAAGCAACACGGCACTCACTGTACTAATGAGGTGGTGGTATGACTACAATAAGGATGGATAGTTTAGCTGACACTTAGAGAGGAAATGCTTTGGTTAACGCCCATTCTTGTGGGGTTGGATAAACTATCAATGTGTTAATATGTGATGCAAGAATGCTTCATGCCCAAAAGAGCAATATTTCCTTTACCCATTTGCAGTTTTATTAAAATATAAACCACTAGACTGAAATCAATCTCTAAAATGATTCTATTTTATTCAAATCCAACTACTAGTCTAAACCTAGACGTACATTTTTATGCAAAAATATGCATATCTTAACGTTGAAATTAACTTGACGGCATAGTCATACAAGTTTGCTATTGATTTTAATAAAAATGTAATAAATACATATTATTAACTTGCTTCTAATATCCCATTTCACATTATTAAAATTTAACATAATGTTTTTAACTGGTGAATCAGAATTAGATAAGAGGTAAATCTTCATTGGAAGCCCATTTGAAACAAGCCCTGCCTCGACAATTTACATGTCTCAACTATTACATTAGCAAATTTATCTTTTAAGATAATGCAATAATAGAGGTACTGTAATAGGTGAAAGATGAGGTGACCCTGAGATTGCGTAACATTTTTAGTATGATTTCCTGCTCAAGCTGAGTTTTATTATGGGATTTGTGAATAAAACTTTTGAGTTGAACATGAAATTGTAGTAAAAAAGGTTGTTGTAATCTCGGAGAAGGGGTCTATCTAGCTTTGATTCTAATTGGAAATATTATGCCATCAATGCTATTTTTTACACGTTTGTCAATGGTGAGCTATGGTGAGAGTCTTATTTCCTCCATTTATTGCATTGTCACTTAGGCAACACTATGATTCATCAGATACACATGTCATTATTAATTAACAAAGTTCAGAAACATTGAACTGATCAAGGAAGTAGAAACAAGTTTTACAGTTGATATATTACTTTCGTAATTTATTATTTTCTAAAATATTATCTTATATTCAACTCGGTTATAAAGACAACATTTATTGTTTTTGGATAGTGTACCTTCCACATGATTATTTCCATGTGCTACTACAAATGCATCACTATGTACAATGTATGTACCATTTATGTACCATATTACATATAACTTTCATACACAGGCATAACTCTCTTGGGTGTTCCCGGGTCAGTCCATTTCTTCCTCTGTGGGTGATAGGTTGGGGATTTACTGGTATGACTAAACCTAGGCACAAGACCAGTCCAATCAGATAAGCTGGTGTCTGCCTGATAGTGTAGCTGTCCTGTCATGTCACCTGGGGTCGTAGGTCACGGAATCATATGTACCGGTGTCTGACCTTGAATTGAAGGGATTGCACGACTAAGCTGCACTTTGACTGACTGCTGTAGTGGAATTTACTGGAGTCAGGTCACCATGGGAGTTAAAGGAAAGTCCAACAGGTATAGTGCTATGTATATGACTTCGGTTTTGGACACTGATAATAGTGTGTACTGTCTCGGACAGTGACGTAGTCCAGTGTTAGAAATTCAGAAAATAATAAGGGAGTCCTTCTCCATAGATCCAATGTTAATGGTGGTCAAATCTATTATTTTTCAGGGGATCCCATAGATATCTTTACCATAGCAGATTTTTTAATGACCCCCAGGACCCCATCTAATTCGAACACTGTAGACAATGCAGTTTCGTAGTAATATATTCGACCTGGTGGCTCATGCTACGTTATGAATAATTCTTGCGAACGTATAATTTCAGTAAATGGTGTTAGTGTAACAATATATTTTTCATCTTGCTTCCAATAAGTTGTTACAAATTCAAACAAAACCCACATAAACATGTTAATAGCACTAGATGGACAGGAAACATTTAAAAATAATACTGTACCAGCAATGAATCATAAACATTCCTTTAAAATGTGAAGATATTAATTGAAATAATGTACAATTTATTTCCATTTGAAAGTAAAATTTTAAATATGAACATTTATTAATTGTTTATAATTTTTTATTACACACTATCTTGCAGCATGAAACTGTCTGATAAGTATTGCATCCTTGTGATATGAAGATATACTGTGTATGTTGTGACAAAGTTATCGTGATTTAGGAATTTGACACGTACTGACAAGTGACCTCAGCAGTTATGTATTATTGTCATTTCATTATGTCGGAATGATAACATGATCTATTGCAATATCTTCCTGCATTCATTTAAGAACTGATTCACAGATGACCTTGCTCTTGTTCCCACAAATATAATAATATTATCCTGCAAACTACAATTATGTCTCTCAGATATAGTATGTCCTTTGTGAATTAATATTCATCTATGAGAAAAAACGATTTGCTGTTTGAATAGGGAATAATATACCTTCCCAGCACAGATACCCCTTTCATTCATCTAAATAGCCGAAGGGTTGCATGGTTTAAGAATGAATACAAAATATCAGTGAGAATGCTTAACCATAGCCTGTCCTGGTATTGTAAGAATAGAAATGTATTGAACCTTTTACCTACAAAAACATACCAAGTCTTTGGCTATAGATATATGGCAAGTACTGTGGTGCATCAGTATACCAGGCAGTGCTTGCAGACTCACTACATCACTATGAGCCACAGTTGTTGTAGTTTTCCTCTTGCAATAAACTGCATACCCCGCAAACAAAATAATTAAGAAACAAGGGAATAAAAAAAACCTGCACTATCAACTATTGCATTGCAGGTGAGATAGTTATGAAGTGAGTCAGTCTTATATTATGATGTGATATCTACACGGGTGTGTCAGTACCTCGCTAGGTTATTTTATATGTATTCATGTACACATACAGGTCCGAGTTCACCTCTCTCTACTGGCAGGAGGTAACTAGAGATACCCACTAGAGAGCAGGGTACCCTTTCATGAAGCTCTCGTACCACTAAGACTGTCACACTCTTATATCTACCTCACTGATCACTACCAGAATGCTATGGTCTCTTCGTGGTTTTGAGAGGTTCATGAAAGGGTGCCTAATCCAGAACGGAGAGCAAAATACAATAGCCACAACCCTATATTCATTTCAATAATAGTCGCGTATCCCAATAAGTATCCCTGTTTGACCTTTGACTATTAAATACATTATATCAATTATTGTATCCACTAGCATTGTAGTGAATTGATGACTATATACTTTGTTACTGGTATGAGGAAACGAGGTCATTGATGTAAACCTTACCTAATGCTATTACTACTACATACGCCGGACACCAGAACAATATCAAGGCTAATTATATACAGAAATATGCAAATATGTTTCACTGACATTTTCTCGGCCAACGCCCTAAGTTATTCCCCTTGTTAGTTGCATTAGTTCCCTCAATATTTATATAAACTATTTTACTTGATCAATAGAGGAAAGTGAGAAAGTCCAGAGTTTTCCGAAAGGAATAATGAGCTTAGCGTGTAATTTTTGGACCCATTTCAATAAGCCACCGAAGTGCGGGGCGTAGATTTACGTGACCCTTGTCAGCTGTATGTTGTAACTCTCCTTCCAATGTGTAATGGAGTTCTGTGACCCGCGCCAGACATGCTCTCCTCCCTGGGGGGCACATCCACTGATTATAAGGATGTATTGTCAGGAATTTGCCCCAAGTAATTACCTCGAAGTATGCCCCAAGTAATTACCTCGAAGTATGCTCCAGAATGTTCTAGCCAGAATTGTCTACGGCTTTGAAATTTTTACTAGCTGATGAAATGATAATGTTTGTTTGTTGCATTTATTATCATTATCATAGAGGAAAAAAAATATAAGGAAAAAAATGTTGTACATCTTCAAGGTTATACATCTATGATTGCTAACAAAAAGCATCAATATATCAAATCATTACTATTAATATTCTATGAAACTTACCAAAAATAGTTGTTATTCATATTTCCTTGTCCAAAAGTATATAAATGCATCCCTACATATTATAGTTTGATAAAGATCTATAATAATGTGTCAATAACAATGTTTTCATCCTTCAATCTTCTATTTACTTTTGGGTTTTCAAGTACATGTATACCTATAATTGTAAGTAAATATAACAACAAAGATTTGTTTATTGTTGGCATTAATGGGTAATCTTATTTATAGCAGGTTTATGGGGGGTGAGAGGGGAGAGAGACAATGGAACTGTACCAATATTGGGGATAAAATGCTGTAGGGTAACTCTTGGAATGAAAGATATCTATCTAGTAAAGCAGTTCTTACATTCCTCCACTGCACATGTTCACTTAGTACTGACCCACCAAACTGTGAAGTCCATGCATACCACAGACCCATTCATCCATCCTAAAACCGCAGACAGTACCAAGACAGCCACAACCTACAGATGGTATAGATACTGAAAATCCAACCTGAGAAGGCAATTATCGACTTGCCAGTCAGTAGTGTGGCATTTCCTTCCCAGTGTGGACGTACTGTAGGTGTAGGAGACTGGGCTCTCACCAATCTGACTTCTCTGCTCTGCCAGTGAGCACTAGTGAGCACCAGTGAGCACCAGGAACAAACTCCTGGGTTAGGAAGACCTCACCTCTCCATCTTGGCTGGTCTTCATCGATTTTCACTTCCAGCCACACGATGATGCCAGAAGAGAGGTATTTATAGCTGTCAGTGATATACAGTGTCGGATTGAAAAGACTTCAGTGTTTTCACAATCCTCATAATTTCTTGTGTCTTCTGGATTTTTCGATTCCTTCCCTGTTTTCACATTCCCTGGATTGTTTCTAATTCGTTGGTTCCTGGCAGTGGACTCTTGTATCTTGTATCCGACACATGACATTTTGATAGGAAGTCTTAACATGGGAGTTGTGAGACAGGCAGGCTAGATCGGTGCAGATTCAATTACATATACAGCTCTGTGATACAGTAATTAGTTAATGCACATTATAACATCCTGAAATCCCAGCTCTCTGTGATATTGCATAACGCCATCTCTCGGAGGCTGTCAGCTGCACTGCAGGTTTTCGCGTGTAGCTGAATATTGTGATGTCTGGATACAGTGTGACCAACCTGCCAGGAACTAGGTGTGAGGCAATGATTAACAAAAGGTGATTAATTGTATTCTTATTGGATTGGAACTCAATATTTCTATTTTCCTAATGTTGTTGTGGTCTGTTTCGTCCAATATTTGAGATAGTTCAACTTAATTTTGGAGAGATTAGAGATTGTCGAGAAGAAAACATTGTGTGTGTGTGTGTGTGTGTGTGCGTGTGCGTGTGCGTGTGTGTGTGTGTGCATGCATGTATGTGCTGGCATATGTTTATATGATTCAGAAAGAGTTCAGTGATGTTCCTGTAGGAATTAATCTATATTAGTCTAGCACTGCTCTGTGGTCGAGCTGGGTATCTACTGGTAGACCTGTGTTTGTTGATGGAATTTAATTAGGGCTGTTTGAACCCACGGGGATGATAGAAGTCTGAGAGGATTCCACTCAGTCCGGCCTCGGCTGCAATTGGAAAACCACTGTATGTCACTCCGACCCAGCTTCTATTGATCCATCGATCGCTCAACCATTATTGACATCCACGTCCAAATAATTAACCCGTGTACATAAAGGCTATCATGGAGTCTGCTGTCTTCTCTTATTGGAAAATGGAGTGATTTATTAACTTGCATTGTGTCTTTTAACATTATTCCGTCGTTTAGACACAAAGCTTTATTTCTAAGGGCAGTCTCATACTGACATAGATTATTCGTTACTGCACGTTTAGGTATTTGATGGTTCAATAACAATCTCGGAAAACAATCGTCCAAGTCTGATGTTATAACTTTAAAGATGTTTGAAACCTCTGTCAGTAATAAAATAGAGAAGAAGGAATGTCACATCAAATATAAATAAAATAGCAGATCTAAATTGATCCTGTTTTTCATGGTATGTTGAGAAACATGTTAATGAACCACTAACGATCTGGACAGCTAGATGAATTGACAATATAGTATTACTATTTTTAACCCCTACTGGCTTCCATAGGAGATTTTGCATGTGAAGTGGAACAACATTCTACTAGAAGCTTACAACTGTCCTACCATTGTGATGTCAGCACTGTCCATTGTGATGTCATTGTGTAGTCATGATGCAAAAATGCAAATGTACGGCATCAGCTTTGCTACTTCTCCACTTACTTCCAAGGAACATCGTTATGAAGAGGAATGTTTCTCCTTGTTCGATTCAAGAATGTTGTAGGTTACAGATACAAATTTTATAACAAATATATCAACTTATTAGTGTATTTCATACCCAAAAAAAATGACGGGTGAGATTTCAGGCAGATTTTGTTGGAACACCCGGATTCTGCAAAACGATCATAGTGCTAGTGAGCCACCACTCCTATGCATCTAAAGAGGTACAACTCGTCGCGCTACTATCATTGTATATCGCTGCACCCAGATAGCCTGTTTTATCCATGGAATACAAATATGGCAGTAACCCGCTCCATTGGTTTATCTCATACAAGGCCTGTGTACAAATAGAGCAAGGGAGTACAGCCATGATCATCCTGCCATTCTCGCTACGCAATAATTACCCTAAATATCCATCCATTCCTCTGTGTTGTGTTCCGTATATTCAACCATTCCTCATCATTGTGTTCCATATTTTCAACCATTCCTTGTCATTTTATTCCATATATTCAACCATTCCTTATCATTGTGTTCCGTATTTTCAACCATTCCTTATAGTATTCCATATATTCAACCACTCCTTGTCATTGTGTTCCGTATGTTCAACCGTTCCTCATCAATGTGTTCCGTACATTCAACCATTCCTCGTCTGCTCTCCACAGCTTCCTGATCAGCTTCATGGTGGACGCCCGTGGTGGTGCCATGCGAGGATGTCGTCACTCCGGCGTCCGCATCATCATCCCGCCCCGCAAGGCGTCGCAGCCCACCCGCGTCACGTGCAGACTGCTCAAGAAAGAGAAGCTGATGCACCCGCCCACCCTCAACGAGGGGGAGGGGCTCGCCGCCAGGATCCTGGAGATGGGTCCAGTCGCAACCAAGTTCCTCGGGTAGGTACACATGCTCTCTCTCGCCCCTCGTGGATCCTTCTGATGATGGTCCAGGCCTCGAGGTTACGAAACTTTCCAAGTATGATTTCATGCTCAAGCCCAAAATTGTATATGGGTATTTGTGAACAAAACTTTGTACTAAAAAGTGTTTCATAAGCTCAGGGTCAGAATGACAGATCCATCACTTGATGCCATACTTTTCAATGAATCTGAGCCTCTACATAGGTCCATTTGATGGTCCTGCTAGTGTTAATGGTCCTGGTAGTGTTGATGGTCATGACACCCAAGGTCTAATGACTTTTGTGCACTCACAACTATACAACACATATTCATAATCTTCCAAACAGAATATCCAGGTAGAAAGGCCTAGAATTAAATATGATATTCTGGTTGAGGGTAGACACGTTTTTCTAAGTGGAAGGGCATCGGCAGACAATGGGAAGGAAGTTGCCACTTAAGTCTAGGACATGTGTGGATGTTCATGCAGACACGTGTGGATATTAACGGGTTAGGTGTGGGTTCCTTCTCCCCAGACAAGGTTTTGTTTTACCTCCATACATCTCTCACCACTCTGAACTCACACAGTCTCAGGCTTGTCAATGGTACACTCTTGATGAGAATGTAGTCTCAAGTTGCCAGATAATATATTAGAGAATGTAAAACATGTTTTACTTCATTTCATTTCAAGATGGTAAAACAGTTTAACACGAATATGATAAATGAAAATGTCATAAGTACCTCATAATAATAAACTTTGTATTTAACAATAGCTAGCTGAGGTGACTTGTATTTAACAATAGCTAGCTCAGGTGACATAATGTCATGAGCAGTCGTTAGCAGCTGGTTAATTGTTTCTGGAATTTCATAACTTGGTTCAAATTTCATAACTTGTTTCGCTTAACTACAAGGTTATGGCAATAACCATGACTGGAGGGCTATGACATTCAGTTTACAGTTTACAGTCAGTTTCATTGAACTATGTTCCTTTGAAGGCTGGGCTGATAGGAACAAAGCTGGCAGCAGGGTGTTTGTTGGAGGGATTAGAAACTGTACTTGACCTGCCAGGACATTCTGGACATTACCAGGTCGTAATGTGTCCTGTAATGTGTCCTGCTGCAGGCAATGTGTTATGAGAGCAGTCCAATGTTTTGGAATGAATCGGAAGTCTTTATGAATTAGTCTTTGTTTACTACATTGAAACTGGCAGGGGGTCAGTGGTAATCTTGTTGAATACTAGTTGTTTATTTATGAATGTAACTGCTTGAAACTTTTGGCATGACTACTAGAACTAGACAATCATAATAATAATAATAATAATATTAATAATAAATCATTATAATAATATATATCTTTATTATCCCAGGGGAATTGTGTTTACTTTGTATATTTATTCAGCCAATAGATTAACAGCACCAAATTTCCCAGTAATCAACTACTACATATTGTATTTACATTGAGTTAATTTGAATTTGAAATTCAATTGCATGGAGATGTAAGCAAGTGAATTAGATCAATTGATCATAAACTCTGATACATTGTACAATCTTATTTGCCACCATCAGTATGCAGGTTTATGGATTGTATTCTATCGGTGTGAATCTGCAGCCATTTAACAAGTAGAGTTGACACCAACTCATGATGCAATGTCAACAAATTGGATATGTAACGAGGTAGCAAAGTTGTGCATTTATTGCTAGTTTCCATGACGACTCCCACACCATGTCACGTATTAGTTTACCGTTAATAGTTTATTTTTAATTCAGTATTGCAGTTTCTTACATAACAGATTATTGTGTGAATGTCAGCTAGTGCAACCAAATCTAACATAGAGTTGAATCATTATTCAGTGCTTCAGATTCAACATTTTAAGATACTTGCCCACAGGGTTGCAAAGGCACAAAAGGTGCTATATATTATTAAAAGGTTGCCCCTGTACATCAGGCATATGTTAGTCTAGAGTACTGCTATTTGTCTTGAAATACTTTCAGAATAATAATTAGATTGTAAATGACAGTAAATCATTGCTTGTCATGCGTAACCAAAGCTATGAATTAGGTTTCATGGCAACACTTTGTGAAGGTTAAAGAAAATTACGATTTCTCAAAAAGGGTCATTTTCGTGTAATTAGGGACGGAAAAAATTTATTTTCGAAAAATAATTTATGTGTTCGAATAATTAGAGGGTTCGAACTAATAGAGTAATTACGGTAGTAAGTAATACATGATAAATAATGTTCAGTATGTCATGAATTTGTAAATGCTTAATAACAATCATATCTGGAGCTATCTGACAAGGTAGACAACCACTGTTGATAACATAATATTATGTCAATAGTTCTCTGTTTGAATTCATGGAGAAAATGTGGTATGTTGATGTTAACAGATTGGCCAATCCAAATACATGTACTAGTATATCCAAACCCATAAGAAAATAGAAGCTGTCTTATTGTTGATGGCCATTGTTGATGCCAATTGTTGATGCCCAATTCATCATAATGTAACTGCATGTTGTAACATTTAAAGATAGCCTCAGCCTTGGTTGTAACATAGTCAACAAGGCTGGAGTCACAGTTTCTTTAACCCTCTCCATGCGGCAGGCAACTAGATATGACCTAAACAGCAGTGTATGTGCATACCATAATCCAGCAGTGAGAGGGTTAAAGTTACGCTGTGTTGTACAGGACAGACCTAAGCTTAAGGAATGTCAGCAGATTTCATAAACTAGTGACATTTATCGAATAAGAAGTGAATGGATCGAGTTGCGTGAGTCTGCTGTACTAATACTACAATCAGTGATTGATGCCTTTAGTATGAAGAATGTTAAATACTGAAACAGTAAGATTATGTCTGCATGCAATATTTTACATATAGTAATGTTTTTCATATTTTTAGACTCAACATTTTATATTTTTAGAATATTAAATTTAAAGGCATAACATTAAAGGGGCAAGATCATACTTGCATAGGGAAAAATGGTCACTATCGGGGTTATTACATATTCTGAAAGAACA
>JAUTBQ010165866.1:0-12210 GCA_032361185.1 Lepetodrilus ovalis | reverse complement strand
TTTACCCGCTAGGCGCGCTGGTGTCGTTTTTCATACAATCACTCTGGCATGACTTTTACATCAATTTTTCTCGCTTAGACGATCGCATTTAAAAATTCTGAAACGGCTAAACAATTTATTTCAACATAATACATATGATTTTACAATAAAAAAAATCGATTGTCCGACCCCTTTAAGCGTTTCGAGAATAGGTCCCTCAGACCACTTCCACAGTTTGTCGGCTACGTCAATAGTTCATCACTTTGTTATGCTACCAGACTGATTGTTGACATACACGATTCTATCCCTCCCATAAAGAACTCCCATACATTTAAGAGACCATAATGATACGTGAGTCTTATACACGATTCTTTGATTAGTAGAAGACCGTTGCAAGAACGCTACGAAGCATTTACGACAGAGGAACTTTGGTTTCCTGTACGAAACGTCGTAACTCTACGGTTACCCAAACTCCAACCTTAGCCTTAGATTACGCCATTGCTAATGTTGGAGTTACGGTTGCTATGCCCAACAGTCGTGGTATGCACGTACAAGAGGGAGGGTCAGATGAAACATCCTTGGCGCTCGGTGAACTTCCCAATCAAACTGACAATCTCATCACTGGCGATATACGCGGATATGACCCTGTGACCCTGTGTCGTCGTCTGCTTACAAATTGTAGAGCCAATACTAGCTAGTAGACCGTGGTATTCTTTCACGAAGCTGTCTTATCCACTAAGAGACCACAACACTCTCTTTGCGAATAGCTAATGCACTGCAAAGAGAGCGCTATGGTCGCAGTGGATAAGAGAGCTTTGTGAAAGGATACCCAAGGGTTTGCATACCAAAATATCCACGTCAAGTTGGCATTTTACTGATCATTATTTGATTTCTACATCAGATAGCAACACACAATTAGTTTGGTTAATTGCATCATCTCCATCGACATGACATGTTCTCCAAGATGATGATAGCGACAAATCAGTCGCCGTTAGAAGACGTACCATTTTTATCAGCATTTTTAATCATTTCTTCGACTTCTCCTTCGGAATATTCGTGTCCCAGGGACCTAAGGACGCCCCCTAGCTCTTCACGTGATATCTTCCCGTCGTTATTTTTGTCCACCATCTCAAAAGCTTGTTTGAGTTCTGAAAAGAAAAGGACAAATTGAAGCAACATTGCCATGAATGTACAAGTCGACTAATTGGACAGCGAGAGGCGTTGGCTTGAAGTAAGATATCATTACTAGATCAACGTCCTCCTCACGGAATCGTCGTTCGTTTCACAGAACGATCGTAGCGCTACGGGAATACCACGTCGTATGTAGTTACGACAATCGTAGCACTACGATAGTTCTGTGGGTATGGTTTCTCGAAGCTCTCGTATCCACTACGAGACCACGGCGCTCTCGCAAGTGCACGAGGGCCATGTATAAGACATCACTACGAGAGCTTCGAGAAACGCCACCCACAACGCCACCCAGACATGCCCTCTGGATGAGATGTTTAACTATCTCTCCTTACGGTAAAAGGCAACTAGTAGCTTCTTCCTTGCCGTCGGGTAAACGTCCATACACCGAGTGGCGTTGGTTCGTTTCCATACTAATCTGAGAAGTGACAGGGCTTCCTTGTCTGTTAGGATAGAACATGGCCGAGTAAGCTATTGTCCGACGATCTATAATGGAATTAATTTTCAACATGGCCGCACTGTCAAAACTGAGTATTAAGTATTCCATCCACATTTTATCATTATTTTACGCAATCTGTCTGAGAAGGAAACTATGTAGGTCCACATCTAAGAAGTATCAGTCAGCTGACAGAAGCCATACACAATGTAGAATAATTTGGACAAGCAGAAACCGAAATCAATGCAGCTTCCTAATTGATCATACAAATGCTAGATACCGGACCTAAACGACATAAGCTCGATACAAGAAACGTACGGGAGAAATCATTGTCACACTAGAGTAAAACAGACGATATATGTACAATAGAACAATATATATACATATATGTCTATTTGGATACTGTGGTAATGTCATGTAGCTCTATATCAGATAAGTATAGAAACCATATTTTCTAAATGTACACGATTGTTTCAAAACATGTTATGTTGACCGTTTTTCTGCTGAAGATATAACTGTAGATCATGGGGCTTATTCTCGAAACGTTCTTATGATTTTCTTAGTCCAAGAACGTGCATAGAACATGCTATAGGTATTGTCTATGATTTGTTGTGCCATTGTAAGAACGTTTCGGGAATAGGCCCCATGGTCTGGAAATTACGAAGCAAGATTTTATGCTCGAATTCAAATTTTACGGGGGAATTTGTGAACAAAACAACGAGTTAAGCATGAAATCGTAGCCTACTGAAAAAAGTTTCATAATCTCGGAGTCTGCTTTCGTGTGATCCAAAATACATCAATGGAACCTACTGTAAGGTTTAGCAGTGTAATAAAGTGTTTAGCAGTGTTTAGCAGTGTAATAAAGTGTTTAGCAGTGTAATAAAGTAGAGTAAATCAGCATATGTCAGGTCTTAGTTCCAGAGTATTTACTTGTAGAGACATGGGACCTCTTTCCATGACGTAAATCAACGGAGATCCGATAACACCCACAAATAATATAATCATGCACGCGTCTCGTACTATCAGTGATACGTGCCATATCAGTACATTGGCAGTACGCCATACCTTTTTTGTTTTCAAATTTAATTTAAAATTTAAAACGTGTAATGGTCACGTTTTGCAGACAAACAACATTGTTTTTGTAAAATCTTTAATATAATATATCAAACTTCTATTTTGATCTGAAATGACAAGCGTGTCAACAATAGAAATTACAAATGAAATGGCTGGCGTTAATTCAAATGTAAGAGTACTATATCACATGCAAATTGAACACGGGTTGATCCTCATATTGTCTGTAGATTGAAAGCTGCTGTTATTTAGAACATCTTCCGGTGATGAATACCATTATTCTCAAATTTGCATATTATGTCAGAAATCAACGAAAATTGTTAATTAATAAATTAGAGATCATGTATGATATAATATAACTGTTCATTTGATTATGCCATTTTTGAAACGGTACGATTTGTATACTCCATTTGGTGCCTTAGCTAGAGTATGCTTTCCAGCATAGATTTGACGCAATATAAATGTACACATTATTATTATTATTATTATTACGGTGATTTTGGAAAATTCGTGAAAGAGTTAGAACCTCAACATTTTACTTGCGTAATCTTGCACCCCCTGTTACTGTTGTTCCTAGCAGACTCGCTTATCACGGTCATACTGTTGCGTCTCTATGATGTTGTGTAATATCCGTTACTTCTTTTAGACAGAATACGGAATATCTGCCGTCTATTTTGGTGCAAGCGAGCCTTCTTGTCTATAACATACCGGTTTCATCGATTTCTTGTTTCATGAAGACAATTTTGTACAATATTGTTTGAAGTTCGGTCGGTAGCTATCTTTCTTTTATCGCTATCGATACTAAAATAACTGCAGGTGAAGTATGATATTTGTCTATTATGATTTGCCACAGATGTTGACACATACATGCTGGTCGATAACAAACCCATTAAAACCAAGGGCTTCATTTATAACATCTAACTAAGCATTATTATTTTGCCTGGACCCCGTTGCACGACGCTCTTGTAGGCTACAACTATTGTAACGTCAACGCTTTCTATTGTGCCGGGAGCCCAGTTACAACTATTATAGCGCTACAAGAGCTTCGTGCAACGGGCCCTTGGACTACTGATGTGTTCAAATACTCCTCAGAAACATCATGATTCTTATTTCACATATATTATGACCAGAAACATGACGGTGTCCATAATTTACTACTTGTTCCCGCTGACTGTGGTTGTCCTTTACAGACTGAGGCAGATCGGTTCCAGCACTTTCGAGACCTCAACACTCAACAAATCCATTTCCCAATGTCATTTCCCCAATATGAATTAGGTGCTCCTGTTGCTAATACCAAATGAAAAGGCAATTTAGGTCATGGATACTTTCGTCGGTGTTTAACCGAAATGTCATTCACCGTAGGCTAAGTGCACTAAACTTAGACTTATTATCGTCAATAGGCAATTACATTTACTTTTAGCATGAATAATTATGATGATTGTGCTGGCAGAAACGTATTCAGAAGAGAACATGCACATGTCATCCCGAGTGGTCACCAAATATGTTTTGGTATTTTTTGTTAGCATGATTGTTGGATCTGGTGTTATTTAGGAAGAAAGAGTGCATATGGACTTTGCGGGACGTTCGATCGATTCCTACTAAGCAATACTCATACAGTGCAAACCAAACTCTGCTTCAAACGAAACACTGCAACAAACTTTGCAATAGACTATCCCATAAACCTGGCGTGACAAGAACGTTGGAACACCCGGGATATATTCCTGTCGTTCTGATGAACACCCCGGGCATGTGTTCGGACACGCATTCCGTTACAGTAACGTTCATAACATGGCCAACTAGAAATGCCATGTCACGTGACAACATCGTGCCAGCGTGGAAGTGACCGTTACATTACGACAACAACGACGAGTACCTTGTTCAGTTGGTGCTGCCCCTTTCTTCCCAAGAACATTGAACCTGACCCTGAGTGACATGCTGTCCGAACGCAACGGAACATCGGTTTCCAAGTCCGTCCCTTCCAATATGATTGACGCCGACCCTCACAGGCGTCAGGGCAGATCGATACTTCAGTAGGTTGCGGTGTAGACTCTAATAACACCTGCCGTCGTGAATATACCCAGTGCAGCTGTGAGAGGGGACAACGTCTCCAAGACGTGCAGGTTCAAACCAAATGCCTTCCTGAGACGGGCATCCAATCAGTGCCATTGATAGGGACGTAGCCGGGAAAAGGAATGAAAACGTAATGACACCATCTACCTTGAGGGTACGACTAATAGTAGCGTTGACTGCATTGTCCCACTGTCCGAGTCTGATGGGTATTGATTGGGGGGTGAGGGTGTAGGGAGGAGGTGGAGGAGAGAGAATTGTGTGATCAAATAATCAATCGAGCGCATTGAGGAAATACAACTCCATCTAGGCGCTGTCAAATGACACCGACAAAGTGCGTCATGGTTTAACGTTGATAAATAATACACAAAGACAGGCGTGAGAGGGAATAGATTCAGCAAATAGAAGAACGCCCTTTAAATACTTCGTCTGATTGGAAGCTATAAATATTACAACAATACCCATGACGTCACTATTGCTTACTCCAGCGTGTAAAAAAAAGAGAAGAGATGTTTGAGTCATCAATTGTCCTAAGATCCCACAGATACTAGTATCAACATTATTGGATATGAACATTACCAGAATCTATAAACAACACAATATTCCGGCTATAAGAATCATATAAATATCAGCATTATTGAACAGAACAGAATTCCATATGATCACACGTAGTCACATGGACCCAAAATAAATGAGTATATTTATGCACAGGACTTTGAATAATTATAATAAAATATTATATTATAATTATTCAAAGTCCTGTGATTTATGATTGTCCAATAGGGATTTGCAACTTAAAAAGAAAGTGTATATGGGTAGTTGAGAGAAAGACTAAAATAAATTGAGTAAACGCATGACAACGTTTATAAAGTTGGATAATTACGTTCGGAGAGACGCGCGTATCAACATTACAGACTGTAAAAATGGCAAGAAGATCAACTTGAAAGGCTTAAAGATTGGCACGATTATTCATAATTCTGGCTATAAAACCACACGAACTTCAACATTGTTGGACGTAGTTATTGTATATTGATCTTATCAAAAGTCCAAGGTATTAAACTATTATCTTTAGGTCTTGAACTACGAGAATGTCGCATTACGAACGTTTCCCAGTAAACGATATCTCCGTATGGCAATGATACATTATTTCCGTAGCGTCTACGTAACCCCGCAACTAGCAGAACCCCGCGATGCACGATTGCTTTAGCTGACATTGGCGACTATTCTTCCAGGAAAATATATAACAGTGCAGGGACCTGTTCCACGAAACTAACTTAGCACCAGAAGTCATAATATTCTTGCACATGTATCATGTATAAATATAGCGACACGGCATTCATTGTGCTACGATCGTTATGATCGTTACTGAGAACCACGGCAGGATTCGAACCAAGAAGCCACAGCAGTGTCATCACACATCGCTAGCTCAAATCACATGTACCATTTGAGATAATACCCGATTTCTCGCCAAACGCAACTGACTATTGCAAGGCTGAAAGGAAAGAGAAAAATCGAAGAGGCCTGTACATGTTCCTGCACCAGTTTTGACCAGTTGCATAACTTAATCTGACATGGAACGAAGATTCACAGGCTATACTGAAGAGCTCTTTTCCGAAACGGAGTACGTCAGTAATGAATTTAGCAAGTAATCGATTACCCGAACCTTGACTAAACCAACAGTTGACAACAAGTCCAGAATGATCTGCTGCAATATGTCTTGAACGGTCCGCCAGCCCTAGACGGCAACTTCCATTACAATATCAACATTAAATGTGCGAAATCATATTTCCTTCATTTCGGCTATGTGCTCGAGTATTATGTAAATAGAACGCTTTAATGATCGATAATGGCATAGTCGCAGCAACATTCTTTGATCTTTATCATATTTCATTTTCACTGATGTCGAATGTGCATTACGAAGTCTATTTTCCTTCGATCATTGACAGTTAGAGTATTTTATCCAGAAAGTATGGTATAGGATATTACACGTACGTTCATTTATACGGACGTGTTTCTGACGCATGCTGCTAGAGAACGAGTCCATAGACGTCCAAAAACTACGTGATTCAGAATGATCCGATAAATGGATTATTGGAGTTATTCCTGACAACGTCTTTAGACATCTCGATATAGATCAGATGCGATAATTCGGCCGTGTTCGTGACTAAAATTGGAAACGTTTTGGCGTCATGTGTTCAATGTGACAAATATATATTTTAAGTTGAAAGATAACGAAACGGATAATATAATTACTAGTGTAGAAATCGAACCACATCACACAAACAAGACGCACGTACGAACGTACACACACCCAAGCGTACGCCCACCAGTACGCACGCACGCGCGAGCATACACACACACACACACACACACACACCTGCTCCGCCACTGGAGGAATGCATCTATCTACTGTATCTATCAAATATATACTAAAAATAGAACAACACCACCACAATATGAGAAGTTCCTTTGAGTTACTAGTACCACACAATACAATACATAGACCGATACAGTATTGATTCTCGGAGCAAAATGTGTTCAATGTGACTAATAGCCACATTTTGCTACCATATCATCCGTAGGCAGTTTCAGTAGATTGAGATAAACATTGATAATTCATCTATGAGTATTTTAAGGTAAAATGTATTAAAGTGTGGAAGCGCTCTATTATTTCTGCGAAATAGTGTACTTTCAGTTTTGTCCGCATACTTATATATATATATTATCAACGATAATACCGTATTCAATTTGCTTATCGTTAGAAGCACTGAATGACACTCCCATTCCACGATGTCGGTACAGCTATTACCATTACGTTGTTTTGCTCCAGAAGACGTAATGGCACCGTTGTGTATCATTGTATAAGGAATGGTTCTTCAGAGAGTGCCAGATCATACAATCTTGCAGGAGAATAATATTCTCTTAGTTGAAGAGCGTCATATGCTTCTTTCCCCCCCCCCCCCTTAAACTTACGACATAATGGCCGTAGAGGTAAATACGAGAGCTCTTTGATACTCTGATGTCTGCCGCAGGTTACAGGCAATTAAAAGTGCATATCAATTTCTGCCAGACCATTTTTCAGACTCTAATCTGCATCGCAGATATGACGACAGGCTGTAGAGTGAATGCAATATGATGCATTAGTCGCTGAACAATTCGCACCGTGCTTCATTATGGATACTATCGGGCACTCATTATGTATTGGATAATGCGCCAGTGAAGGAGAAGCCTCAAGGGAGATAACTCATCTTCCTTAATGATCTTGAAATGACCGACACGAAAATTGAACGCATACTGTCATCAGGAAGCATTGTTGGCTACTCAAAGAATCGTAGACTGCCATCGTACGTCGTCAAACCGTTACATTCAAAATAAACTGGTAGCTACACACACACACACACACACACACACACACACACACACACACACACCGTCTACTGATCGATATGCAGCATTCTTGAAGACATAATTGAAGTTTAATCATTAGCATACGTGTATTAGCTACAGCCAAATCAGTGGACACTCTGTAGTATGACACACAATCGTCGCAGCCCTCATTGATGAAGACAACGTTAGTACCGTGTTATGGCAGTGCTTCCGCAGGAATGCCTGCGAACGCACTCAATGTTCTCATGAAATAATTTCATTTGGCTATATGACAGCTGAACGACTTTCTCCATCCATGACTTAATAACAGCGGAGCTATGTCATTGACGGCCCCTCGGTGACAACCGGACTTAAACACGGTGATAACAACAGACTTGACCATCGGGCATGCCCCGGGATTAGATTCTACATACACGCGTGCCAATTTTATTCACTTTTACGAAATCATTACTACCAATGATCGATTCTCAATTTCGTATTAATATTGGGAACGAATTTGGCAAAACACAAGGAAATCGAGCAATTGTGAACGAGTTATCCTAAGAATAGAACAATTTGCAGGAATGCAAAAATTGGGTCAGTAGGTTAAGCATGTCTCCGGTGAAGGCAAAGAGAGGCTATTATCTTCTGGTATTTATAGAGCTAGTGTAGGAACTGTCTATCGCTGGATGTGCCAGTGAAAACCTCAAGAAACTTGCAACAGCATGTCGTCAACAGCCGGTCGATACAGGGAAAGGACGACGGACGAGTATTAGGCAGCTGCAGTTTGATACCATCGCCTTCCAATTATGAGCCTTCAGGTCGTGCAGATAAAACCTGCTAACTATTGTCAGATATGGCAATTCTGGTCGATTATCTGATGCTGAGCATATTAATATATCAAGGCCAGTGGGTCTCCTTCACCTAAACCTGCAGATCTCTAATGAAGTAGAGAACATACTGTAAATTGCGATGCGCAGCGTTGTATCAGCAACGGTATTCAATCACTATCTGGATAGTATCAACAAATCTCATTTGTCCATGCTTCTAAAAATTAGTTCACTGCACCTGTGGGTAGTAATTATTCACCTTTGAAGAATATGTATAAAGGCGTAGTATACTGTGATAACTATCGCTGAGCAGGCAATTCAATGATCAAGCTTATTATTAATAATGAGCCACGTTATTCAGGCAATAGTGATGATTTAGTCAGGTAAATGATTTTCATGCAGATATAGCCTACTACCCTAAATCGCCCAATCAGAAACATAAACAGTTACTTTCATGAATTCCAAAGTCAGCAATTTGTAGTTTGACGTTGATAATCGATGTTTGCATTTTGAAAAGATTCTGAATAAATAAATCTAAATGGAGACACGCAATTTGCAGTTTGGCGTCGATAAGCGATGCTTAGAATATTTTTCTTTCGAAAATTTGTGAATAAAAAAAGTCTAATGGAGATTCGAATTGCATTTTCCAGGCAAACAATAAATTCAACTTCGATTACTAATACTGGTATTTAACTTCTTATAGCACTTTACGTTTTTATCTTAAACGCACGTTGTCCTTCCAATATGATGAACATGCCATGCTTTTGTGAGCTGCTGATATTTAGAAATAGACCCTTTATTTATCAATGCTGAACAACCATACTCTTATCTTCTGGTGAGATATTCATTGTGCATGTACCACGTCATCATGATTCGGCTGGGCACATACTGCTATAACTGACTATAGATACTATAGGCTACGGAGTACGGACTGCTTTCTAAGTCTCAGTAAGAAACATGGACGTTATCAGTCAGTGATAACCCAGAGTAGTCGATGACTTTACGCCGTTACGGCAGACTATACAGCGGCGCCCATAGCATGTCAGCACACACCTTTTAGCTCTACCTGCCCTCGGAATCCACATTGTCGAGATGTTACGTACTCTATCACTTATAGTTCTGCGTACCCTTGTGATGTATAACATAAATCTACTGTATACCACGGAAACACCATGACGGTTTATATTTAAACTAATTAAACTAAATCATATCCAAAGGCTGCCTCGTCTCTTATCGTGGGTGGAAATGGGATAACAACCTAAAAATATTCTGACGTCGCCGCGAGATCGAGAGTGAAAGCTAGAGAGGAGAGTATATAACGCTTAGTAATACGACTGGCTCTTGAGAATAGATAATGCCAGGAGTAATATAGAAGTTAAGAAGTGTAAGGAACTGCTCTACAATATAGGATGAAGTGGGTGTCGAATCATGTATGAGTCATTGATCAAATTTTGCCAAGTCTCCAACATACGCCGTCTTGCGAAACTGAATTGCGTTGTATTACTTACAGAATGCGGAATAACGATGCGCGAAATGGGGGACGCAGCACACACACCAATTTATATGGTGAATATCTATTTCACGATACCAAGACATCAAAATCTAATTATCTATTAAGTTGGTTGGGTTTGGTAATTGAGCTATAATTTAAAATTCAGAATGCTTGCTCTATTAAACCAAATCTGTGTCGCCAACTATTTAGAGTAAATATTGTTTTCCGTAGAGGAGCGAGTTTTCAAAGAGAGAACAGCGTTGTAGACCGTCGGGTGTGTGGAGATGTATACATCAGTCGTGTTGCATGTTCTGTGACCTTTCTGTCGGGCGCAGTAAATAATAGAAAACCAAAATATTTGGTGAGAACTATTATGCCATACATAAATGCAAAACATAAGTTGGTTTGCAAAATAAGAAATTGCAGTTTCAGTTGTTGCTTTTCTGCTATACATGTAGTCACGAACTTCTGGTTTAGGTCGAAACTACCGGTATAGTCTCCATTTCATGCATTAGACTCCAGATAGCTGTACCTACCACGAGTAATCATCTTGCCGTTCCTGTGAAGACGAATATAAAAACACATCGTACTCCAATGTGGATCGTTGAGGTAGTCGGTGACCTTCATCTATTAGCACGCTCCTGTAGACTATACGTCAATGAGTACAGACTCTCGCAACTTGGTAAAGCCTAGAATACGTTCACGTGAGTGCAAGGAAAGCAGCCATCCACGCGCTTGCCGGGGATATCTTTACAAAATAAAACTGCTGTTGTTTCTATATCGACATCTTCAAAGTCCGTCTGCATGTACATCATAGGAGTTTGTGAAGCAAACTGTATTAAAAGATGATATGTCCATAATCATCCCAATCATGTAGTTGTAACTTCGGGGTAAATTTTCTATTCAAAAGAGAAATCCCGTGTGAACCACATCTAATGAAGTGTTTATAAATATCTCCGTGAATATTCCAAAGTTTGTGGTTTTGCTGAGTATGGACAAAACATCGTAACACGTTTGTTCGCCGCCTTTCGGTGTGGGCAAACGATGATCACTCAAAGACCATGCTAGAATCCCTACACCTCCCGCTGAAACATTCTGTCTACCGGAGTAGGCACCAATATAAGTTGTAGCACACGGGGGTCGGGCATACCTATAATATACGAGTGGGCCTATGTATCTAGTATCGGCAGAGGGTCAGACGTCATAGGATTTAAGATAGCTTAGGTGTTCGCCAGTCGAAATCTCGAGAGAGCCCCGTACAAAATGAAGATGCCCCTAAAGTTTTGAGATAATCGTGCGTGGGACTGACACCTCCATCTGCTGAGGAATTCAGAGTTTGATTCTAATGGTATTGCCATGTGGTGAGCGCCCGGTCTTGTCATTACTTCACCCACGAGCTGCGAAATCATAGAGGTTATCACGCAACCACGCAACCGAGAGAAGTAAGGTACGTGTACGACGTCTATCGAGGTGAGCGCGGAGCACAATTGTAAATAAATAGGTGGATACGAATGCTTGGTGCATTGAGGTCAGATAAGTTAACACCATACTCTACATATTTAAAAAGAAAACATCCTCTCCAAACTAACACAAAAAGTATGAAGTAGAACAAGAAGAAAAAAGAAAGAAGTAGTAGAAGAAGAGGAAGAACTACTACTACTACTACTACTACTACTACTACTACTACGACACAAACTAACAACAACAACTACTTCTACTACTACTACTACTACTACTACTACTACTACTACTACTACTACTACTACTACTACTACTACTAC
>JAUTBQ010165855.1:0-12213 GCA_032361185.1 Lepetodrilus ovalis | reverse complement strand
GAAGTTTTCCACTGTTGAGTTCAGTGACCACGTTCAGCGGTCATTGAACTCAGGGTATAAATTAAGTTGTATCGTCTAAACTCGAGGTCAGTCCTGGGTGCTCGTCTAGAGGGTTAGATGTGGCACCCTCCCACAATAGCAATAAAAGTATTGAATCGTCTGCTGGATTGAGTCTGTCTCTGTCCAGCCCGAAGTCCGGCGATCCTGTGTTGAAGTCATGAATATCCCAGGGTGGGTAGCCACCCACCCTGCAACCAAATAATCCTTTTGGGATAACATTCCTATATTTTATAAGGCGAGGATAGACCTTGATGCGTTGGGTGTGACAAAGACCTCATGGTCAGGCATATATTGCTTGACTGGGTTTTGCAACTCAATGTGCCGAGTTCTATTCTTCGCCTAACCTAAAATATTTATTTACCCAGGTACCTGGGCACCTTATTTTGTCCTTTTCAAAAGAAATTCAACTTTATGAAAAGTTTTAGTCATGTATTGTCTTATCAATGTCATATATTTACCTGTTTTACATTTTACTCGGCGTTTTGGCATGGTTTTTCATGCTTGCTTTATTTTCTTGCTAAAAATCTAATTAGTAATTGTATTAACTAAAATGTTAGTCGTCGCCTATGGGTGAGATATTCCCGCTGCGATGTAAAGCACATTCATTCATTCATTATACACATGCTCATGGCGCTACACAAAAACAGATGAGGGAATTCAGAATAAAGTTTAGCATAGTGACATAAGAAAAGATGGGTCTTAAGTTTATATTTGAAACTGTTTAGATTGTCAGCTAGTTTAATTTCAAGGGGTAACAAGTGCCACAGAACAGGCTCATTGTGTGAAAAAGATCTAGATCCAAAGGATTTATTGAGAGTGTCCCCTCTATATAAGGCTGTATTTGGGGTCCATGACATACCCCCAGCCTTATAGTACCAGCCTTATATAATAGTGCAGGTAAATAACAAAAAATTTAAATGGGGTCCACATCTGACCCAGCCTTATATCCGAATCCGCTCTGTATCGAACAGCCTTATATCGAGGGGGCACCTGCTTTACGTCGCAGCTGGAATGTCTCACCCATAGGCGACGAATATCCATAGGAAGAGAGTATGTAGGGAGGGACTGACAAAATACTCTGATTTTCGGAACAAAGTTTATGAGCTGGAATGTATGGGACAAGAAGTTCCGATAAATATGTTGGGCTGGTGCTGTATGTAATACATAGCAGTTTAAAATTAACTCTGGCTGTAACTGGTAGCCATTGGAGTTCATTGAGGACGGGTGTTGTATGAGAGCGTTTGGATTTTCTGGTACGTTTAATACTAGCTGCCATGTTTTGAATATGTAGTTTATGAGTAGTTGTTTACTGATACCAGCTAGGAGGCTATTGCAATAGTCA
Organism: Lepetodrilus ovalis; assembly: GCA_032361185.1. NCBI lineage: Eukaryota > Metazoa > Mollusca > Gastropoda > Lepetellida > Lepetodrilidae > Lepetodrilus > Lepetodrilus ovalis. Next base: position 10,811 of record JAUTBQ010165855.1, on the reverse strand, counting down.
AGTCTGGAGATAACTAAGGATTGGACAAGAGCATGAGCTGCATAAAATGTGTTGAGGTGTCTAACTTGTTGGTGATGTCCTAGACACCTAGATCTTTTACATGACTGACAAGTTCGACATCAGAGTCCGTTGATAATCTTGCTTAGATGGTGCTCAATGATGACTTCTGTTTTGTCGGTATTTACTGATATTGCTAGCAGTGGTATTTACTGTTATTGCTACCAGTGGATATCCTTCTCTTCAATGTGTATTCATGCTAGACCCCATGCACAAGTTGTGTGTTCAAAGTACTACACTATTATTACCCCAAGTCATTGGATCGATGTGCACTCTTACCTTCTTAACTTGCTGGGGAGTGTACAACCAACGATGCCATTTCTGCTGCTAGAACGTTACTATTCACAATTCCATTTCATCCTACCAGGTACCCATTAACAGCTGGATGGACTGGAGCATTGCAGATTTAAGCACTTTGCTCAAGAGAGCTACACAATGGTATTCGCTAGACTTGAACCTGGCCCTTTCTGAGTACAATTTCATGCTCAAGCTCAGATTTTATATGAGGATTTATGGAAAAACAAATTAAGTTGAGCATGCAATCATACTCAGAAAAGTTTTATAACCCCGGGGCCAGGTTGCCGTTGAGGTTAAAGTATCGCAATACAAAGCACTGTCCATATTTGTCTTTGCTGTTAGCAGCTGTTAGGTTAATGTATGCTCACATTTAATAATAAATAAATCTATTGTCAATCCAACAATCTGATTTGTCCATGTCGGCCCAACTAAATGTTCTTAGGTGGCATTATTACGTCACGCATACATGATGTCATCTATAATTTATTTATAAGAATTTACTGTAATTTTTATTATGTTTATCAAAATATGAACGTAAAAACCGATGTGCAAACTTGTATATGAACCGCTTCATACAGTTTGCACATCGTTTTTTATGTTCATCAAGGTATTAACGTAATCAAAATGACAGTCAATCCTTAATTAAAGTCGTGGAATTGCATCTACTGTAAGAAGTTAATTATTATTGACTGCCTCTCATAATGCATCTAGATATATCACGGAAATACTGTGTGAAGCGCCATAAAATCGCTGCAGGTTGGATTACGCACTGGCTAGGATACAATGAACAGGAATCAACCTTGGTTTATCTACATCAGCATTGTGGTATTTAAACATAAAACTACAACAAATTTAGTCTCATTTACTTATTTATTAAAACATACATGAAACATCCGTTATATGAGCATGTACAATTTTAGAATAAAATGTAAATAGCCACCATTACTAAACACATGTTCAAAATGGCACACATTCCTGACAACACAAAATAGATACAAATGGATACAAACAACACTGATAAAAACAACATAAAATATGGAGAGAAAATATTTGGATATAGAAAGCATGGATATAAAAAAACATGGATAGAAAAACATGGAGACAAACATCATGGGTATAAAAAAAAAGTGGATATAAAAAATATGGATACAAACAACATTGATATAAACAACATGGGTACAAACAACATCTATAAAATAAAATGGATACAAACAACATTGATGTTTAAAAAAAACATTGATATAAACAACATGGATACAAAAATAAATGGAGACAAAAAACATGGTTATAAAACAATGGATATAAAAATAATGCATTTAAAAATGACCCATGGATATAAAAAACATGGACATAAAAATATATGAAGACAAAACAAATGGATATAAACAACATGGATCTAACATGGATAAAATAAATTCACTTATAAAAAATATGGAGAGAAAATATTTGGATATAGAAAGCATGGATATAAAAAAAACATGGATATACACAACATGGATAGAAAAACATGGAGACAAACATCATGGGTATAAAAAAGTGGATAAAAAAAATATGGATACAAACAACATTGATATAAACAACATGGATACAAACAACATCTATAAAATAAAATGGATACAAACAACATTGATGTTTAAAAAAACATTGATATAAACAACATGGATATAAAAATAAATGGAGACAAAAAACATGGTTATAAAACAATGGATATAAAAAGAATGCATTTAAAAATGACCCATGGATATAAACAACATGGACATAAAAATATATGAAGACAAAACAAATGGATATAAACAACATGGATGTAACATGGATCTAAACAGCATGGATAAAAAATAAATTCACCTATAAAAAAAATAGAAAGCATGGATATAAAAAAAATAACATGGATAGAAAAACATGGAGACAAACATCATGGGTATAAAACAAAGTGGATATAAAAAATATGGATACAAACAACATTGATATAAAAAAAATGGATATAAAAGCATGGAGACAAAAATCATGGGTACATACACAAATTGTTGATATAAAAAAACATGTATACAAACAATACTGATAAAAAAACATGGATAGAATAAACATGGAGACAAAATTCATGGGTATCAAGAAACGTAGATAAAAAAACCCACATTAATATTACAAATACGGAGAGAAAAAAATATGGATATAAAAACATGGAGACAAAAGACCATGGGTATAAAAAAGAAAATTGTGGATATACAAAAACATGGATACAAAGAACATTGATATTAAAACAAATGGGAGATAAAAATATGGATATAAAACACATGGATATATAAAAGAAAAAACATGGATATAAACAACATGGATAGAAAAACATGGATATTAAAGAACATGGATACAAACAACATTGATATAAAATATATGGAGACAAAAACCTGGATATAAAAAAAATAAAAAGCATGGATATAATCAACATAGATAGAAAAACATGGAGCCAAAGAACATGGATATGAAAAAACATGGATACAAACAACATAGACATAAAATATATGGAGACAAAAAACATGGATATAAAAAAAGAAACATGGATATAAACAACATGGATAGAAAAACATGGAGACAAAATTCATGGGTATAAAAAAATGTAGACATAAATAACAACAATGATATACAAATATGGAAACAAATATTATGGATATAAAAAAAAACCATGGATATAAAAAAAGGGAAAAAACCCCAACATGGATAGAAAACATGGAGACAAAAATCATGGATAAAAAAACCCATAGATACAAAAAGAAAACATGGATATGAAAAAATACATGGATACAAACAACATTGATATAAAAGCATGAGGATAAAATACATGGATATTTAAAAAACAAACCATTGACATAAATAACATGGACACCAAACAATATAAAAATAAACATCATGGATATAAAATGTATGGATATAAAGTACATGGATATAAAAAAAACAAAAACATGGACATAAAAAACATGGATACAGAATGTATTTACATATATCCATTGCATCCTATGCAATCATAATACTATGTAGTATTATTTGCATGGTTCTTAGATTATATATATTTACAAAATAAATAAATTAATAATACTACTTGTGTACATTAATGTACTAAATCATCCCTACCTCTGATGCAAATCTGAACTGAATTCTGAAAGATACTGACCTTGAAAATGAAGAAGAAAAATACTGAACAATATGAAAAATTCTACTTGGATAAAAATAGTACATATCTATTGCTGTTTGTCAGATCAATATATACTGTACATCCACTGTACAGTATCATTAATAATTTCTCATCATCATGGATTCATATTCCTTGTTTTCATTATTGCATATTCCTTTACTTTCCTTTATTTCTTTTATTGTATATGTTTTGGCATATTTCATTTCACTTTATTTGATTTGATTGCATGACTTGATTGCATATTTTATTGCATATTTGATTGCATTTTTTGGTTGTTGCTTATTTCATTTAATTTCTTTTTATTCTATTGCATATTGTATTTCTTTTATTATATTTTTGTATATTTATTGCATATTTCTGTTTTATTATTTTATTTTACTTTTATTTCTGTGCATATCTTATTGATTAATTTTATTGCATATTTTATTTGATTTTATTGCATAATTTGATTGCATATTTGATTGCATATTTTGTTGTTGTTGCTTATTCATTTCATTTAATTGTATTATATTTTATTGTATTGCATATTGTATTTAATTTCATGGGATATTTTATTTGATTTGATTGCGTGATTTGATTTCATATTTGATTTGATTTGATTGCATATTTAGTTTCTTTCATTGCTTATTTTGTTGTATATTTTATTTGATTTAATTGCATATTGTTTTGGGGTCTAACTTCCTTTACCTTATTTTATTGCATATATTATTTTATGGTATATTTCATTTAACTTTATAGCATCTTTTTGGGGGGTCTACTTTCCTTTACTTTCTGGTATTGCATATTTCATTTAATTGTATATTTAATTTCTTTTATTGTACATGTTGTTGCATATTTTATATGACTTTATTTGACTAGATTGCATGACTTGATAGCATATTTTATTTTATTTTACATCACTGCTTATTTTGTGTGTGTGTGTGTCTTGTGTGTCTTCTTTCTTTTTCTTTCTTTCTGTTATTGCAAATGTTATTACATATTTAATTTTATTGCATATGTTTTGGGGGTCTACTTTCCTTTACTATATTTCTGTTATTGCATATTTTATTGCATATTTGATTTAATTTCATTGCAATTTTATTTTATTTGATTGCCCGATTTGATTTGATTTGATTCCACATTTGATTTGATTTGATTGCATATTTACTTTCTTTCATTGCTTATTTTGTTGCATATTTTATTTGATTGAATAGCATATTGTTTTTGGGTCTACCTTCCTTAACTTTATTTCTGTTATTGCATATTTTATTGCATATATTATTTTATAGTATATTTCATTTAATTTTATAGCACCTTTCCTTAATTTTCTGTTATTGTACATGTTATTTGACTTGATTGCATGACTTGATTGCATATTTTATTTTATTTTATTTCACTGCTTTATTTGTTGCATATTTTAATTGATTTTATTGCATATTTGTTTGGGGAGGGGGAGGGGTGTCTTCTTTCTTTTGCTTTCTTTATGTTATTGCAAATGTTATTACATATTTAATTTTATTGCATGTTTCCTTCTTTTTTTCCAGTTAATTTTATTAAATTTGATTGCATATATTTTAACATATTTTTGTATATTTACTGCATAGTAATTTCTCATTATTTCATTTGATTTAATTTTTTAGGGCATATTTTAATTGATTTTATTGCATATATTTTGGGGGTCTACTTTCTACTTTCCTTTACTTTATTTCTGTTATTGCATATTTTATTGCATATTTGATTTAATTTCATTGCAATTTTATTTTATTTGATTGCATGATTTGATTTGATTTGATTCCATATTTGATTTGATTTGATTGTACATTTAGTTTCTTTCATTGCTTATTTTGTTGCATATTTTATTTGATTTAATTGCATATTGTTTTTGGTTCTACCTTCCTTAACTTTATTTCTGTTATTGCATATTTTATTGCATATATTATTTTATGGTATATTTCATTTAACTTTATAGCAACTTTTTTTGTGTCTACTTTCCTTTACTTTCTGGTATTGAATATTTAATTTTATTTTATTATATTGCATATTTTATTTCATTGCTTATTTTGTTGCATATTTGAGTATATTTACTTTATTTCTTCTATTGTACATGTTGTTGCATATTTCATTTTACTTTATTTGACTTGATTGCATGACTTGATTGCATATTTTATCTTATTTTATTTCACTGCTTATTTTGTTGCATATTTTACTTGATTTTATTGCATATTTGGTGTTGTTGGGGGTGTTTTTTTTTTTATTGGGGGGTGGGGGTATTCTTTCTTTTACTTTCTTTCTGTTATTGCAAATGTTATTACATATTTAATTTTATTGCATGTTTCCGTTTTATCTTTTAGATTATTTTATTGAATTTGATTGCATATATTTTAATATATTAATGTATATTTACTGCATAGTAACTTCTTATTATTTCATTTGATTTAATTATTTTGGGCATATATTAATTGATTTTATTGCATATGTTTTGGGGGTCTACTTTCCTTTACCATATTTCTGTTATTGCATATGTTATTGCATATTTCATTTAATTACATTGCAATTTTATTTTATTTGATTGTCCGATTTTATTTGATTCCACATTTTATTTTATTTTATTGCATATTTAGTTTCTTTCATTGCTTATTTTGTTGCATATTTTATTTGATTTAATTGCATATTGTTTTTGGGTCTACCTTCCTTAACTTTATTTCTGTTATTGCATATTCTATTGCATATATTATTATATGGTATATTTCATTTACCTTTATAGCACATTTGCTTATTTTGTTGCATATTTTAATTGATTTTATTGCATATTTTTTTGGGTGGGTCTACTTTCCTTTACTTTATTTCTGTTATTGTACACGTTGCATATTTCATTTGACTTTATTTGACTTGATTGCATGACTTGATTGCATATTTAATTTTATTTTATTTCACTGCTTATTTTGTTGCATATTTTTTATTGATTTTATTGCATTTATTTTTTATTATTTTTATTATTTGCATATATTTTAACATATCTTTGTATATTTACTGCATAGTAATCTCTTATTATTTCATTTGATTTAATTTTTTGGGGCATATTTTAATTGATTTTATTTCATATGTTTTGGGGGCCTACTTTCCTTTACTTTATTTCTGTTATTGCATATTTTATTTTATTGCATATTTCATTTAATTTCATTGCAATTTTACTTTATTTGATTGCCTGATTTGATTTGACTTGATTTGATTCCATATTTGATTTGATTTGATTGCATATTTAGTTTCTTTCATTGCTTATTTTGTTGCATATTTTATTTTATTTAATTGCATATTGTTTTTGGGTCTACCTTCCTTTACTTTATTTGTTATTGCATATTTTATTGCATATATTATTTTATGGTATATTTCATTTAACTTTATACCATCATTTTGGTATTGCATATTTCATTTAATTTTATTATATTGCATATTTTATTTTATTTTATTTTATTTCATTGCTTATTTTGCTGCATAATGGTTTTTTTAATTATTATTATTATAATTTTTTTTTTTGGGGGGGTCTTTCCTTTACTTTATTTCTTTTAATGTACATGTTGTTGCATGTTTCATTTGACTTTATTTAACTTGATTGCATGACTTGATAGCATATTTTATTTTATTTCATTTTACTGGATATTTTTTGCATATTTTAATTTATTTGATTGCATTTTATTAATATTTTACTTGATTTTATTGCATATTTTTGGGGGATCTTCTTTCTTTTACGTTCTTTTTGTTATTGCAAATTTTATTACATATTCAATTTTATATTTCATATTTCATTTTTTATTTTTTTTAGTTCATTGTAATGAATTTGATTGCATGTATTTTAATATATTTTTGTTTATTTACTGCATAGTAATTTTTTATTATTTCATTTGATGTCAATTTTGTGCGTCCATATTTTAATTGATTTTATTGCATATGTTTGGGGGTCTACTTTCCTTTACTATATTTCTGTTATTGCATATTTTATTGCTTATTTCTTTTAATTTCATGGCATATTTCATTTGATTGCGTGATTTTATTTTATTCCATATTTGATTTAATTTGATTGCATATTTAGATTATTTCATTGCTTATTTTGTTGCATATTTTATTTGATTTAATCGCATATTGTTTTTGGGTCTACTTTCCTTTACTTTTTTTCTGTTATTGCATACTATATCTTGTTGCATATTTCATTTCATTACATTGCATATTTTACTTGATTTAATTGCATGATTTGATTTGATTCCATATTTGATTTGATTTGATTGCATATTTTATTTATTTTATTTCATTGCTTATTTAGTTGCATATTTTATTTATTTTTTTTGCATCTTTTTGGGGGGTCTTTACGTTCTTTCTGTTATTGCATATTTCAAGTCATTTAATGTTACTGCATATTTTATTATTTTATTATATTATTGTATATAATTATATTGCATATTTCTTTGCCATATCTTATTGATTGATTTTATTGCATATGTTTTTGGGGTCTAACTTACTTTATTTTATTTCTGTTATTTTTATTTTATTGCACATTTCATTTCATTTTAATTTATTTTTTTAGTACATTTTAGTACATTTGTTGTCATCTAGGGCCAGTTTGGGAAGTACAATAAACAGCTTAGCTCCAAAGGGCATATATGGTGTCGGCAAACCTCCAATTCATGATTTTAAACCTGGGCATGTAAATGGTGCAGCATGTCTGTCAGCTAATACATCTTCAGTCAATACTGCCAGTAGGTCATGGGGAGCAGATAGATCACTACATGTAGAGAATGCAGCATTTGTGCCACCAAACGCATATTTAGTCAGTGCTACCAGTAGGTCATGGGGAGAGGATAGATCTGCACATGTAGATGATGCATCATCTGTGACACCAAACACGGCTCCAGTCGATGTTGCCAGTAGGTCATGGGGGTCAGATAGACCTGAGCAGATAGAAAATTCATCATATACCTGGTACACTACCAAGCTCAACTACAGTTAATACTGACTATTGTTCAGGGTCAACTGGTATATCAACGTGGTAATACAGGTGGAGTACAATGCATATTTACCGCAAAATCCCTATCCAGTCAATAATAGCAGGGCGTAGATGGCTGGTAGATTGAGGGATGGAGGGGGAGATGGAGGTTTCAGATAACCAAATTTGTATTTCGATGGAAAACCTCCCTGGAAGGCATACGAGATGCAGTTTGATAGAATAGCTTCTCGCAGGGTTTGGGATGATTCTCGCAAATTGGACGTACTCATTGAATCACTTAGGGATAGAGCTCTTACATTCTACAGACCACTTTCGAGTGAGGCACGCAATGATTTCCAGTTGCTAATGGGCAAATTTAGAATTAGATTTGGAAATACACAGCCTGTCTCAGCCACAAGGTGTAAAATGCAAGGGCTAAGAAAAGTAGTTGATAAGACATTAGATGAATTTGTGGAAAGGGTTCAGGAGTTAGCTTTCGATGGGTATCCAAATGCTGCTTGCGAAATCTTTTAAACTATTGCGGTTGATGTGTTTTTGAGGGGCTGTAGCAACAAAATGGCCACTTACTCAGCTCTTGATAAAAATCCATCAAAAGTTTCCTTTGACAATCAGCACTTGTTGTTAGGATCCAAGAAATGCGATTTCCGCAGTGTTCATTTTCTCGACATTGATAGCTCTAACTCTGAAACACGATTACCTTTGACTTCTCCCTTGGAAGATTACCTAGGAGAGAGCATTAGACAAGTGGCCTCTAAGTCAACTTCCTGTAGTAAAACGGAGAATGCAGGTAAAACCGCATCTTGCTCTTGAAATCCAGAAATGAATTCAGTCTTACAAGACATATATCATAGTCTGCAAAAGATCATTGACATGCTAGGAGAGAGACCAAACAGATTCATTTTATGTATTTTTTTTAGTTAATTTTATTGTATTTTATTGCATATATTTGAATATATTTTTGTTTATTTATTGCATATTTATTTTTTATTATTTCATTTGATTTCTTATTTTTTTTGCATATTTTAATTGTTATTTCTTTAATATTTTTTTTTTGTGGGGGGGGGTTCTTTTTTTTTTCTACTTTCCTTTACTTTATTTCTGTTATTGCATGTTTTACTGCATATTTTATTTTATTTTATTGCATAATTTGATTTGATTTGATACTATGTTTGATTTGATTGCATATTTATTTTATTTCATTGCTTAAATTTGATGCATATTTTATTTGATTTTATTGCATGTTTTTTTTGGTCTACTTTCCTTTACTTTCTTTCTGTTATTGCATATTTAATTTAATTTAATTTCATGTATATATATGGCATATTTCTTTTTTATTATTTCATTTTACTTTATTTTTTTGGCATAATTATCTTATTGATTGATTTTATTCCATATTTCATTTCATTTCATTTTATTTCATTTTTTAAAGTTAATTTTATTGTATTTTATTGCATATATTTTTGTATGTTTATTGCATGTTTTAATGTTGATTTCATTTTGGGGGTGTGTGAGTAAATATGAAGTTTATTGCATATTTCTGGGGGTCTACTTTCCTTTACTTTATTTCTGTTATTGCATATTTTACTGCATATTTAATTTCTTTGTATATTTTATTTGATTTGACTGCATGATTTGATTTGATACCATATTTGATTTGATTTGATTGGCTAAATGTGTTGCATATTTTATTTTATTTTATTGCATATTTTCTTTTGGTCTACTTTCCTTTACTTTCTTTCTATTATTGCACATTTCATTTCATTTCATTTTATTTTATTGCATATTTTATTTATTTCCTTATATTTTTGTATATATATTGCATATTTCATTTTATTACCGGTATTTCATTTTACTTTATTTGTTTTTGCATAATTATCTTATTGATTGATTTCACTCTATTTTATTGCAAATTTTATTGTATTTTATTTTTTTGCATATTTGCATATTTTATTTTATTACATATTTTATTTTATTGCATATTTTTATGTCTATATTTTATTTGACTTCATTTCTTTTATTACATATTTTATTTTTTTAATTTTATTTGATGGAATATTTTATTTTATAAGAAATAGCATCAGAGGTAAAGAGAATAAATTTCTTTCATTGATTGAAAATTTTTCATATTCACAATACCAAACTTCCTTCAACAGTATTTAGGTGTGAGTGTCTCCCCATTCTTTGAAAGTTATTTTTAACATTGTTTGGTCTCCAAGTATATTTGGCTAATAAAAAAATTAATTCCAATTTGTGGAAATTGAAAAACTTGTCAATAATAGATATGGATAATGGCAATAT